>JAKSZU010000013.1:6313727-6380196 GCA_026018925.1 Tupaia tana | reverse complement strand
GTCTTTTTCCCTAGGCCTTGGGTATACACCATGCCATCTGCTGGTCCTAGTATAAAATATTTTAATAAGCTAAAATGATGTTGAATTTTGTTTAGATACCTTAAACTGTACCCTTTCCTTTATTCTGGTTGATATTTTTCATATCACTTTTTCAGTTTTATGTCCACTTGACATACATTAGATTTTTTTGGTCTTGTATCTTAGATCACATACTTGTGAGTATACTTTTTCTCTAAATTGTTTCACATTCACATCATGAACATACTCAATAAATCCTGCCATGGGGATAATGACAAATATTCCTGGTTCTAAAGAATTCTATTCAGCCCAATGCTTGTTCCATTGGATCACAATTTAAATGCATAAGAGTAGACTTGATCTATATCTGTATTGTCTACTAACTAACTTCTTTGGGTTAGTATTTTGTCATCCACCTTTCCCTCCCTTCTGGATCAGTCTCCTCTATTTCCCTTTGGGAAGCTAACTCCATTCTAGGTTTCAGAAAAGGCGCACGTGGAGCTGCCTTAAGGGCAGTATGTAAGTCACACATTGCTAAAAAGAGCCTTCCATGTTTATGGCAGCAGTAATTGGTTAGAACAGGCAGATGGCCCAGCTAGAGATATGATGACACTTTAGAGGGACTAGGGAGAGGTAACCAATTTTCGCCTATATGTAAAACTTAGAAGATGTAGCTGTGAGGTTGCCAAAAACAGATGATCTGCGGGAAACATGCTCCCGGCATAACCCTGCCACCAGGAGAACTCTGAAATTAACAGGTTTCAAAGGTCACTGTCTCTTATTATTGAGATAGAAGGTAACAACCCAGCAGAACTCTCTGAAGATGACATCTCTGAAAGAAGCCACATTGAGGTGGAAATGGATTTAGGCTGAGTCACAAAGTACAGTCTCAAGGTGCTGAAGCAGACGGAGTAGGTGCTGTGTGATGACAAGTATATGAGTCAGTTGGGTTCACTGCATGGGAGAAAGTGGGTAAGGGGAAACTCTTACCACATCTGGCAAACTCTTCAACCTGGAAGTCATCAGTGTAGATTACATGACATTGATGGGGTTAGAAGCAAAGAGATCTTATTGGGCACTGAGTAGAATTTTTTATGGTACCCTTAGTAAATTGGTCTTGCAGGCCCAAATAATTAGTAGACATGATGAAATCACCATTCATTGTATTAATAAGGTTCTTATGAATATGTGGCATCATACCAATAGTACTTTTTTATATATTAACCCTTGAGCTTTCATTTGGCTGTCTCAAAATTTCATGTTCTAGAATTTGATTGTATTGTGAAGGTATCAATAGGAAACGTCATACCTGCATGGTGTTGAAAGGGTGAAGATTTAAGGATAATTAAGTGGCTAAGGTGGGGCCCCTATGATTGACCGCTGTAGGCTATAAGCAGAGAAAATAGGACCAGAGTAGACACACATGGCACATAAGACTATGTTTTCTTTCTATCTGCCACGTTGTGGTTCAGCCTCACTAGATCCTCCCTGGACCATCATACCATAAAGTGAATAAACCTCAATTTTCTTAAATTAACCAAACTTAGGTATTTTTGGTTATTATCAATAGAATGGACTAGAATACCATTTAATAATCAAAAGCACCAGGAGAAGAGTGAAGGTTAGTGTTCATCTCAGAGGTACATGTGAATACCAGGAGATCAGAGTACTTGTACAACATCAGAAGACACAAGTCCTACTGTTAAACTAACTCATAGTCCTTCCTTGCATCTGACATGCTCCCTGCTGAGCAGCACCCATTCACTGGGTCCACTACTGCTCCATGTTCCAGAATGAAAAAAGCAAAGACTCTGAGAAGTGTCTCAGGTCTGACTGCCTTCCTATGAGTCTGTGACACAGATGATCTCTAACAACTCACATCCTCAGATTTTATATACCTGGAACCATCATGAAAAGGTCAGGAAAGATCACTATTGAAAAGCTTGGGCCAAAGAGGCAGAGCCTCACCTTTAGAAGTTTTACCTTTCATGCTTGCAGGTGGCATAGTGATTAAGATGCTGGAATTCCCACATGGTTGACTGCAGTTTGATTCCTTGGACCAGCAGCTGAAACTCACAACCAAGTGCTTGTGCATGTATGGCCAAAAATCCCAAGAAGGGAATGGAGAAGAAGGGATTGCACTATGGCCATTCCCCCCTAGAAGGTGATTTCTCATTTTCTGTCTTTCTGCCTCTCTGTCTCTCCAGCAAGTACACATGCCTCATAGCAAAAATATCTTAATTTTTTTTTTTAACCTCTATTTAGCCAGTGAGTGGTGTGGTGGTTAAGGCACTGGATCCCACATAGCTGACTCCATGATTGTAGTCCTAGATTCGTCGGCATGTGTGCGCATGCCCAAAGTCTTGAGGGAAAATGGAGAAAGGGTTGTGGTGTGACCCCGTCCCCCCCCCCCCCCGGATGTTCAATGACCTTTGAATCCTCTCTCCAGTGAATGGATGTGCTCTACCTTTCTTTTTCCTCTTAGTTAGACTGGATATTGAGAACAAAAAGAAAGTAATAAAGGGCTGTATTTTAATCTATCATTGTGTTGCTAACAGAAAGAGCTGTCACTGAATAATTTATAAGGACATATTAGTTTATTTTACATGTACTTCTGGTGATGGAAAAGTCTAAAGGCACTGGGTTGGTGACAGGACAGCCCACATTACAACATTGCTGACAGAAGTAGAGGGGATGGTGGGCACAGGCAGATAGACCAACCTGGGGGCAGCCATCTTCCTTTCATGACATCCCACTCACATCAAAATGAACCATGTCTCATAGCAACTAGAACCCACTAAGAAGCTTACTAGACCGCATAAATCCACTAACAAGGCCAGTGCCTCCATGATCCAATCACTGCCCACTCAGCATCTTCACCTTCCAATGCCATTACCTCAGGAACAAATCTCAAAGCCTAAACCTTTGTAGAGAAAACCATCATCTAAACCGAGACAGGCTGGGACTTACTTCTCTTGTTCATCTCTCTAGGAAGCTCAGACACTTGTTGCCCAAGAATAATATGACTCTCCATCTTGAATAATAAAAAACTTGTTCCTTCCTGTTATAAATTTATAACAGTGATAAAGTAGTTTTTAATTATTATGTATTTGAAAAACTCAAAGGAAAATTTTGTATGTGAAACCTATACTTAATATTCTTAGAAGTCTTCTATGCCAGAAGGGAGTAGTCTCTAAAGGCCACCATCACATTTGTGCTCCCTCAGGATACTATGTATCCTAGGGACAGAGCTCAGACTCCAACCCGTGTCCAGACTCTCAGAGGCTCAGCATTGCTCTCCTGATTAGCACAAATGAGGAAGATTTGATTAAGTGACACCTCATGTGGCTAAGTAACTCAGGATTGAGTGTCTGGAGAGACTTTTGATCTTCAAAAAAACCACTCTCTCCAACTAAACCAGTACAGGATTATGAAGTGGTTGTGTTTGGGATTTTATACTGGAATTCTGTATCAAACCTGGAAAGGTAATTTATGAGTTTCCAAAAGAAAAATTTTTCCCTAAAATACCTAGCCTCTTCCCCTAGAAAGTGATATTCACACCTCTCCTCAGACTTCCCATCTCAGTTGTTTCTCTGACTCAACCAAACCATTAAGAAATGTAAGAAGCATGATAGGAAAATAAATCCATATCAGTTACTAACAGACCCAAGGTACAGAAAATCAGTAAGTTTCTAGTTGACCTGAGCAGCAACATCAATCAACCTGATCTAACTTTATGTATTGAGTACTTCAACCATAGCAGATGAAACGTTCTCAAGTTTGAGAACATTCACCGGACCTAGACCACATGGTGGCCTATAAAACACACCTTCAGAAATGGAAAAGAATAGACAGCACATCAAATATATTTTTAGATTATAATGGAAATAGGGACCAGCAGTTGGCGTAATGACTATGTCACTGGACTCCCACGTAGTCGACCGCGGTTCGAGTCCCGGACCCGGTGGCTTAAACTCACACCGGGCGCGTGTGCATGTGTGCCCAAGATCCTGAAAGGAGAATGGAGGAGAGGGGATTGCGGTGTGGCAATCCCCTCTGGGGGGTGATTTCTCGCTTTCTGTCTCTATGTCTCTCTCTGTCTGTCTGGCGAGCACACGCACCCTATAGCAAAAACCTCTCAAAAAAAAAAAAAAGATTATAATGGAAATAAATTAGAAGTGAATAACAAAAAAAATCTGGAAAATACCAAATTACTTCTAGATTTAAAAACCCACATTATCAGGCCAGAGGGTGGCATAGAGATTGTGGCACCACATCCCACACAGCCCACTGCATGGTTCAAATCCTGGACCCAGCAGCCTGATAGTCATGCTGAGTGCAAGTGTGTGCTTGCTCAAAAATTCCAAGAGAAGACTGTGTGAGAAAGGATTGATGTGTGCCCATTCTCCTGAAGGAATGAGTTTTCACTTTTCCTCTCTGTCTCAATCTCTACCTAGTGAGTTCATGCACCCTATAGAAATTTTTTTAAAAAAATTAAAGAAAAAATAAAAAAAAACCCACTATTATCACACAAAAAAAGAAGAATCAAGATAAAATTTAAACTGCATGTCCAGCTGGTGGCACAGTGGTTGAGGCAGCTGGGTCCCTAGGACCCACTGTGTAGTTTAAGTTCCACATTCAGTGCCTTTAAAAACATGTCAGACTCATTTGCCTGTATCAGGCTCATGTCAGTGCAAGTCCAAAATGCTGAAAGGAAGTAGAGATGCAGGAGAAGGGATTGTGGCATGACTATTTTCCACCGAGGTATTTTACAACATTCTCTCTCCATCTGTGTGTTTATTTCTGTACATTCCTTCTTGGAAATTTTTTAAAATTAGTGCTAAATGGAAATGAAAATACAAGTTATCAACATTTGTGGGATGCAGCAAAAGCAGTTCTTAGAGGGACATTTGGAATACTAAACATAGATATTAGAAAAGAATAAAGATGTAAATTGTGAGCCGCTCTGGTTTATACCTGATAAATATCTGTTTGCAAAATATTGAGAAAAGAGTCCTCTTCATGTAGCACAGACACAAACATGAGAGCCCTGCCCCACACAGGAGGAAAAAGATGGGGACACCCAGGACATCAAGCTGGAGCTCATTCCCTGTGCAGTGAGGCTCCACAGACAGTGAGGTTGGTCACAGCACCATGGGCATGGGTATACACAGTACAGAGGAGAGTTCCAGGCCCACATCAGAGAACTAGAGCACAGACAATAGTCCCTTGAGGGTGGAAGAAAGGAGAACACATGAGAGGTGAACCCTTAGCCCTGCCCTGACCAGCCTACCCTCCGATGAGTCCATCCCTCTGGGCCCTTTCAATCTCCCTTGACCCTCCAACCTTGTCTTTTACTGTTCTGTGTGTATACCCCACTCCATGTTGTTGCTAATAACGGAAAATACCTGAAACTGGGGGATTTATACATCTAGAGGTTACTCGATCATGATTTGGAGGTTCAAGGTCCAGGGGTCCCCTCTGGTGAAGGACTCTGGCTGCACTGCCGCTTAGCAGAGGGCGGAAGAGTGTGGTCTGTGTCCGTGTGAGGCTCATATTCCCTTTCCTTATCAACCCAGCAGGAGTCAATTCTGAGGACCTCATCTTCATCACCTAGTCACTGATCTCCCAGAGACCCCACCCTTCATAACTGGACCAAGTTTTCATCTTGGTACAAGGAAATCTCAGCATATGGGTTTTTGGGAGAGAAACTCCACAGCATTATTTTTGTGAATTTTTTTTGTTTATTTCCCCTGTTCCATATAGAGTCCCTGGGAGCCTTTTTTTTTTTTTTTTTTTTTTTTGGAGAAATTTTTGCTATAGGGCGCGTGCGCTCGCCAGACAGAAAGACACATAGAGACAGAAAGCGAGAAATCACCCCCCAGGGGGGATGGTCACGCCGCAATCCCTTCTCCGCCATTCTTCTCTCGGATCTTTGGCACACACGAACACGCGCCCGGCGTGAGTTTTAAGCCACTGGGTCCGGGACGCGAACCGCGGTCGACTATGTGGGAGTCCAGCGACATAGCCATTACGCTAACTGCTGGTCCTCCCCACCCCCCCAGCCTTTTAATTCCCTTGGGAAGATACTGAAGAGAGGGTCACAGGGCTGCTCTCAGTTTACCATTTTGAGGAATTGCCAGGCTGTTTTAACAATAGCCAAGCAATTTACATTCCCACAGCAGTCAAGGAGGCTTCTCTCTCTGCTTCTTTCTTTTATCATCTTTTTGAGTCTAGTCATCCTAGTGGATGTGTAGTGTTATCTCACAGTGGTTTTTATTCTCACTTCCTCGATTACTAACGGTGTCAAGAATCTTTTCTTATTATTCATTATTTCGAATAGAGTATTGGGAAGGTGAAGCTGAAACACAATAACTGGTTTTAAAGGTATAACAGGAAAAATTTCGTTTTCTGTTAAATATTTGAAAATGTTTATATAGCAAGCTTAAGTGTTTTTGTTGTTGTTGTCTCAGTTAATATGTAAGATTGACCTGAAGGAGCCTTAATGGATCTCAAGTAATCTCTCCGAAAAACAGGCATTATTTTTTAACCTGATTACTCACATTTATTTCTGCTTGCTAAATGCTAAATTAGAATGGCACAGGGATTTTCACCCATGTTAGTTGATTTCTGCAGTCCTAAAATATGTACTGTCTGTAAACGTAAAAGTGCATGAGGCTTACCTATTTCATTTTTGTTAAATGGCTGTTGGAAATAAGCTATAGTTTTTTTTTTTTTTTAATCTTAAGAACAAAAAAGTCAACCCTTAATGGCATAGCCAATCAGCGTGATCCTTCCCAGCTGTTCACACCCCATCAGCCCTGTCTCTGCTCCCAGTCCAGGTCCTCCCTACTCCCTTCCTCCCTAAAGGCTCTCCCAGGTCTTCACTCTTCGCTCTGTTGACTTATTTTCACAGGTTGCCACAGACTTTTCTGGGTCAATTCTCTGTCTCTGGTTACTTGATCAGGAATATTTAACCCTATTGCTCTGTCCCCTTCTTGAAACATTATTCTATTGATTTTCAGGAATTCACCTCTTCCGGGTTTCTCTGGCCAGAGTCATTTGCCTTTCTCAGCTTCATATTCTGGATCCTTTTTTCTGTCTAATCTCGAAACACTGGGCTCTCTCTAATGTATTTAAGTGGTTGACTTTAATAATTGAGGGAACCAGCAGTTAGCGTAATGGCTATGTCACTGGACTCCCACGTAGTCGACCGCGGTTCACGTCCCGTACCCGGTGGCTTAAAACTCACGCCGGGTGCGTGTGCGTGCGTGCCCAAGATCCCGAGAGGAGAATGGAGGAGAAGGGATTGCGGCATGACCATCCCCCCTGGGGGGTGATTTCTCGCTTTCTGTCTCTATGTCTCTGTCTGTCTGGCGAGCGCACGCGCCCTATAGCAGAAAAATCTCTCCAAAAAAATAAAAAAATAAAAAAAATTGAGTATTACCTGAAATCATGCTACCAAAATGCAGATATTATTTGCAGCTCAGTAATTCTTTAAACATGCCAAATTCAATACACGGAATTTGGTCTATTCAAATTAATATTGTACAGTTACGTGCATGATACACAATTCAAAAATAACAGAATCACATGAATTTATTTATTTATTTATTTATTTATTTATTTATTTATTTTTGCTATAGCACATGTGCACGTGCTAGAGAGACAGAAATAGAGACAGAGAGACAGAAAGAGAGAAATCATTCCCTGGGGGGATGGCCACACTACAATTCCTTCTCCTCCATTCTCCTCTTGGGATTTTTGTGCACTCATGCACGTGCTCCTTGCTTGAGTTTCATACATTTTTAAATTTTCTTTACTTTGAAATCTCAGCATTCTTCAAGTGTTCAATGTAATTTACAAAACTGAAAAATTAACTTGAAAATCTATAAGCTTTTAGTGTGCTTAACTCAAACATTTATTCATATTATAAATTAGTAAACGTTTTCTGAGTATATATCTGTATTGATATTCGATACTTTCTAAGGAAATATAGAGAAATCTTCCCCTTAAAACAGGTAAAAGTATTTGGTCACAGGTCTTGGTACTCCACTATGGAGTATAACGTATTGTAATTTCACCGCTTCCCCAACTCAGCTTTACAGCTGCTACAGGGGAACACGTGACCAGGCCACTAGATAACTTCTGCACAAGTTGCTGTAGACAGGGGATGTTACCTTATTCATCACAGCAAGGTGAAAACCCACATTCACATTTGAGGGAAATGACTTATCTTTGCAAAAGACCCTATTTCTCATTTTCTACTATTTCAGAAGCAACCCCAATGAATGAGTATTTAATTTTTTTAGGAGGACGCTAAAACAAGGTGCTCTTTTCTCTTGTGTGGGACAAACTGGAACAGCTGGGAAGGCAGATTTCTTGTATGCTGAGAATGCAGTGCAGTGTGGAGATGGTGGATGAGCACAGACAGTTACTGTTTATTGAGCACCCATGACCTGATCTCTGCTGGGTCTTTACAATGAGTCATGGAGGTGTTCTTAGTGATGCTTTGCAGATAAAAATGCTGAGGTTCAGCTAAACTGAATCACTTGCTGTGTACTGAGGCTGTGACTGAGCTGAGATCAGAACTGATCACTTGTGTTTGGCTGAGTCTGCCTCCCTCGGGACTTCTTGTGCTTCTGCATACTCCCATGTGGCCTTAGCGAACTGTCAGTTCTTTAAAGACCTCCTTATTACATCAACCTTGCAAACACATTTTAGCTCTGAGCTTAAGTCATATGTTGTTTCCAGTGATTATTTTCTCCTGAAGAAAGATGCTTGCTGTTAGAGATGATGTTCTTATTATGTCTATAAAATGGAGTACAATTTTATCTATTTAAGGTGTTAACTTATTTTGGGAAGAGGTTTTTGGTATAGGGTGCATGCGCTTGCCAGAAAGACAGAGAAAGACAGACAGAAAGCGAGAAATTACCCCCCAGGGGGGGATGGCCATGCCATATTCCTTTCTCCTTCATTCTCCCCTTGGGATTTTAGGCACGCATGCACACGCGACCGGCGTGAGTTTAAACCACCAGGTCTGAGACTTGAACTGCGTTTGACTACGTTGGAGTCCAGCAACATAGCCATTACGCCTACTGCTGGTCCCTTAAGGTGTCTGAATGTCTTGTGCTGTTATCAGAAGGCCAGAAGCAGAGCAAGGGTACAATGTAGGCTCTGAGACAGGTTCGCGGGCACTTTGCACACTGAGCATTAACCTTGCTGTGCATATTTCAGATGAAGATGCATAGATTATTTTTGAAATCATAGCAGGGATATGCGCAAATAAGGACGATTCTGTAATGAAACTAGAAGCTTTTTTGAATGGCCAGAACTGAGAAAATATTTTGTGAAATTGAGCTGATTACCAGCATGTTATCAGCATTGGATGTAGGCTCCCTCTACTCATACATCTGTCCCCTGCAGTCCCAAACATAATGCCTACCGAAGTAGATTATTAAACAGTTACTGTATTTAATCTATTAAATCTATTCAAAAGTAAAGTGATATTTTTAAGCTTTGTGAAAACAAAAGGAAAAATAGTAAATGTTATAGATACTTTTTGGAGGTGAGATCATAAATGCGTGTCATAGATTACACGTTATTGTTTGACTCCCTGATCATTTACCTCTATGGTATCACACTTAGTGGCTTATCGTTATGGACATCATAATGGTCACTGGACAGTGCACATTTTTAGCAAACAAGAAAAATCTCTGCCCTCCAAAAAGCTCAGTTTCTTTAAACTTACACAGTTTGGTGCTAATATACTCTTTTCTATGTTGCAGTTGCTGTGTAATTAAGGGACGGTAATATCGTGCACTCAGTCTTCTTTGTGACATTCCTCAGTGTGTGGAGTAGGGTGAGGAATAACTTTAATGGCTCCTCAACGTTTTTAGTAAACCTTTCAAAAATTGATTACAAAATCCTGTATTTTTTTCAGTCACTGATGCTGTGTACAGTGTTGGGAGTCAGCGTGCTCCTCGTGTGGTAAATAGCAAAGGGAGTGAGAACATTGATGCAGGACTGTAGCATATCTTATAAAAGACGGAATGCAAGGTGTTTAAATGGACTTTGGCACTCTAATTGCTGTGTAGGAGAGGTGGGGCATCACACATGCCAAATGATGATAACTGTGGAAGTGGGATTTTAGGAACATGAGTTATTAAAAAAAACTTCATGACTATGCGTTTAATATTTTTTATAATTAAAAACTTATAAAACTAAGAGCTGTTGAGTATCATGGGAGGGAGGCATAAGGAGAGTGGGCTAGGCTGGATCAGTCCATGAAGAATAACTAGAGTTTAGCTTTCTCTCAATAAAGATACTGCCAGAAGTAAAATTCCTTTCAGGTTGGGTTGTTTCAAAGAAAAAAGAAAGGAGTGATGAATAAAGTATTTTAAAGGTTATCTGATGAACGTTCCCATCAGTTATCTTCTAGTTCCTCTGTCAATAGTGAGTCTAGCACATCTGCTGAGTAAGTGGAGATGGCCTATGTTTGACGAAAGTGCAGATTTTTGAAGAGATTTAATAGCATGAGAGAGTGGACTAAGCAAGGGATGTAAGGGTGGTTCAGTATTTAAAAATCCATAAATATAATCACATCATATCATCTCTAAACTCCATTGATTTTATTCACCGTTAGTAAACTTGTAGAAATTGTTCATGAGTGAATTACATTGAGGTCGTCCTGGATCTGATAATGAACTTATGTTGGTGCCACGAATCAAATAGTGATTGTTCACTTATAGGAAGGTATTCCTGGAAAAGTCAGAGATGGGATTTTCCAGATACAAGGAATAAAGGGAACCAGAGGAAGCTCATTAGATATAGAATTTCTTAAATGTTGGTCACCATAAAAATCATGAACACGATCAATCCACGTTTGGTAGATACACTAATAAATAGAAAAGCTAATTACAAAGTTGAAAATTTGACAAATTGAGGGTATATATGAGAAGCATAGGGGGGATGGAGTTAAAGGTAGAATGTGAGGCTAATTTCTTCAGTTGTCACAGGTATTTCTGGCGATAACTTCTGTAGTGTAGAAGTAAGTGACTTAGAATGGAGGTAAAGGACCCTATGACCCTAGGGACACTAGAGGACATTCAAATGGGACTGGAGAAATGGGAGGCCAGGTCACTGGCTGGTGTAACCATATGAATGTTGGGGTCCTCCACGAATTCCCCACCCAGTGACTTTCCTGGGTCCTTCACAGAATCTGTACTCTTTTCTTCAACCCTAAGCTCCAGACACTTCAGGTCAATGGTATAATGTAGAACAAGAAGATAGAATTTTTGTAGAGGGGGCTGTGTGGATGTCTGTTTAATTTGGTTTTTATTCTGACACCTAGTTAAAGTTTTAGTCACACATTTTTTCTGGAAAAATTATCTCAAAGGCTCTCTAGGATATTCACCCAAAGTTTTGAGCCCCAGACTGTAAAATGGAGCTGCCTTCCCTCTAGACCCGTAATTAGAGTTGGCATGTGTGCTGCATTGGCCCAAAAGAGCATTGTATAGAGGTCCTTCATGAGACCCCAGTATACTGTGCAGTACTAAAGTGTGATTCAGTAGCTGCCTATGTTTACACTGGGGAAGGGGTAGCATGGTCTTCCTAAGCCCATGAAGCTCAGAGTTTTCACCTCCTTCCTGACAGGAGAAGTGCAATCACTATGGGCAAGATTCTGCATGTTGTCATCAAGCTCGGCTGGAAGACAGGCACCATGATCACCTTACCTGGAGTGAGGGACGCTATGCCAGACAACAGCCCTGCAGGTATTTTTCTAGGACTCAGGAAACAGGCACATGGACACTTCTGCGTAAGGGGCATCAGTCAGCTCTATAATTCCCTGATCTTTGGATAAAGGGTGCCTAGATTTGACTGGGAAAAATGGGGAACAGGACAGGATTATGTTGGGATGGTGCAGTATTAACCTTTGTTCTACCAACAGCATCATTCTTTCCAATTCCATCTTCTTCTTACTTTCCCACTCACTCTACTTGAGATTTTTCTATAACTTCAGTTTATTTTTTCCTGAGACACAGGTGTTGTTCAGTCACATTCCAACCTCTGACAGGTGGTTTATCCTTTTGCTCTAAAAAAACCAATCATCATTGCAGGCAGCTTGAAGATATACCAGAGAGAGGAACACGTTATGCAAGGTGACTTTTCAGTTGGAAACCTCAATAGTAAGGTCAAAACATGCTACCCCAATCAGGCTAATAGCATGGCTAGAACAACCCCAAGCACTTCCAGTCAAGGTTCAGCACCTGCACTACCCCTGCTCACAGACAAAATTTTCTAAAAACAAAACTGTCTTTGACCTCTCTTCAAATGTGGAAGACCTGTCTACCATACTGCTGTAAAGGATGTAAAAACATCAATGAGAGAAAAAACCCAGGCTGCCATTCAATGTTATTAAGTTAACCTATTAGTTAAAAAGCCAGTTGTGACTCCTCAAATGTCATCAGGGAGAGGAGGGGCTTTTGGGGGCATATGGGATCCATTCTACAGTGAGAGCTCCCAGAGACTGGCCTCCTATTAACCAAAAGAGGCAACCAGTGAGAGCCAAAGTCCTTCTTTTCCCTTAGTACAAGCCCAGGTCACCCAAACCTGATGCCCCCGAAGAACACAAATACCATGACTCTTATTGGACTATTTATTGGATAATCAGTACTTTCAATCATGAATGAATTATTTGGTGAAGATTAGCATTTTTAACAAGGAATGAGAATATTGCTATAGTGATGGAGAGAAATTTTACTTCTTTGAAATGTTAGGGAGGCATCTTCTCTCAATATAGAGACAAATTTGTCAGCAGGGAGCCTTCAAAAGTGAAATGGGTGCCCGAAGGCACCTGGCTGACTTGATGCCCGCTTGGATGGGCACTGGAATTTCGACGGGGGGGTGGTCTCCCCACAAGAAATTGAAGGGAGCCGCCTGTGACACAATGCCTGGTCCTTTAATATCATGACTCTCTTGGGCTGTCCGTTTTGGTTTTGAATCTGAGTAGTCCCACTGGGATTACTAAGGACAGAAGAGGCAGCAACTCGGCTATTGGACTTGGTAGCTGTGACTTTATAGGAAGGAGCCCTGTAGTCAGAGCGGAAACTCTGGGTGGGCTTTTCCTGGATGTGCAGTTCTGTACTGTGCTGAGTTTGGCCAGTTTTCACAGGGGAGGAGAGGAGCTCTTGGGGGCAGGTGCTTTGAATTCTGTGTCTGCACCCCTGCTTCTCCTCAAGGAACTTTCTAGTTTCTGCAGTGAATTTAGGAGGTTTGGTGGCTCCTGGAAAGGCAACTGCTCTTTCCAGCAAGCCTTTGTTCTGTGGTGATGAGAGGGAGCTGCCCTCTTCCTGGGAACTTTCTTGCCCCTTGTACTTCATATTTGTACATACACCTTGCAGGAAGTGCTTCATTTGCTTTCTTAAAAAGCTTTCAGTAGGAGGCTGCCTTTGCTGTGATGGGGTTGACAAGGATTTGCTCGCTCCCTGTGTCTCTGGAAACAGAGGAAGGTGGCTCTTCCTTCTAAATCCCGATGTCTCTAAGGCTGCATCCCCTCCACCCACCTCTCCTCTTTTAGGTACCAGAGGGCTCTCTCTTGTCTCACCTGATTCCATATTCTTATCATGATAGTTCAAGCAGGCATAATTAGGGACCCAAGTCTCTCGTGGCTGGTCAGCAGAGATTGCTGTGTTGCCTAAGTGCACATGCAGCACTGGGGAAGCCGTGACGTTCCCACCCGAGACACCTTGGGCAGAAGGCCGTGAGGCCCTGGAAGACAAGTTATCAGAGGCAAAGGACATGCCCATTGGATAGCCATGATCCTGGCTATGCTTCCTGTTCTCCAATTTGAACTTTAACTCTGCTGATGTATGATTTTTTACGTCTGATGACTTCAGATCTTGTGAAGCTGCCATTTCTGGAGTGGGTCTCTCAGTGGTCCCATTCCTGTACATCACTGGGGAACCTTTCAACCCACAGGTTTTCAATACATTATTACAGCATGATTGAGGAGCACTGCTGAGTTCTTTTGTCTTGAAAATCTCCCTGGATTTGTTGGACATTAAAAAGTGCCCTGAATTCTTTGGCCTTTGGCCTTGAGGCTTTTTCATTATATTGGGGGAACTATCTTTTTTATGTTTTGGTTCAAGTTTAGCTTCAGCTTGCCTTGTGGGCAGCTGTGGGCTGCGGGTATTGGCTAGGACTTTCATTTTCTGACTGTCTTTGTCTGTTATGCTGTGCGTGCCAGGTAGAAAAGCCCGTCTGCCCCCCTGAACACCCTGAATGTTCTCTCCAAGCTTTTGGCTGCTCTCAGTGGCTGGTTTTTGCAGGGTTCCCTGTCTTTCCTTTCCTACATTTGAGGTAGAATGAAGAGCATCATCTGGGATGGGGACAGCATTTGCTCTTCCTACCTTGTCTCTATAAGGAGCATTAGTACATTCTCTATGGTGCTCGAAAATTCTAGAATTGGAATCAATGCAAGAAATGAGCTTTTTTGAAGAGTAAAAGTTGGAGTGGAAGTGAGAGTGTTTAAGTTTCTCCTTTTCATTATAGATCTGAAAGGATTCTATGACCTTTGTGGGGAAGCCATACATCATTCTCTTATGAAATATTTTAATATGAGCTTCCAACAGATCTTGTTTGCTGGTAGGAATAAAGGAAATACGTTCAGAGGTATTCAGATTTTGGTCTGCCCCCAAAGATGGTGCTAAATCCCTGTGGGTCGTTTGGCTATGGGAGTGTTCAAGATGAGGCAATATATACTTGTTGGAATGTCGTGAACTATGCACAGTGTTCGGGACATGGCCCTGACTGATTTCCTCAAATTTCTTGCTTAGATGTACTTCCAGGGCTTTTGTTATTTCTTTCTGTTTTTGGCTCAGTACTGAGGCTCTTGAATAATTTTCTGAAAGAATCACCCTGGGAAATTCTAGGTCTTTCTCAGAATTGGATGCTGGACTATTATCCAAAAATGTCTCTGATTTACTGGAGGGAGACTTGGTACCATCTTCTAAGCTCTGTCCCTGTTTCTTCCCTTGCAGAAGTATTTCTGAGCTCTTCCCGTGGGAGCTTCCTGGGCAGTTCAGTTCCCAAGCACCTGGCTCTTTGCTGCTCTGACTCTTAAACAAAGAGATCCAGGAGAGTCCATAACTTCTCTTTGTCTCAGATGTCTCAGTAGTATCTCTCTGAGGATTCATTGGTGACAGAGACTCAGGGACCCTGCGGGGCAGGCCCCACCGGTGTTGGATGAGCCTCTTCCTAAGGTGGTGCTCAAGTTTCTTCTGAAGCTCACTGCTCAGGGGGAAAATGGAGCTGGAAACATGGAACTTGGAGGAGTGGCTGACCAATGGAAGTTTGGGAGGCGGGGGACAAAATTCTTTCTGAGAACTTTGGACCACAGAGGGTAAACCCCACAATTTTTCCTGTTCTTTCTTCAATATATTGCATTCCAGGAGGTCAATTTCAGTTGGTGACAAAGACAGTGGCTCATTTGGGGGTCTATGAAAACGTACTCCACAGACCCTAATCTGGGATAGAGTGTAAGGGGGAAGATACGAGACTGGACATTGAAAGTGATCCTGGGATTGGGCCTGAGTGAGATGTTTGGACTCAAATTGTGGCAGAGTTTGCAACAAGGGGTGAGGTGGGATCTCAGGCATGGGCTGAGGTTGGTAAAACGGAATGACTGGGGCTACTTTGGCTATGGAAGCCTTGGAGATTCTGTTGAACGCAAAGGTTGAGGAGCTGTCACCTGACACAGGGACAGTAGGGTGTTCGGATTCCCTGTGCAGAGATGAGGTAGATTTTTTCCATAAGTGATCCTCATCTGTCTTAAGATATGGGGGCTGCTCAGGCACAGGCAGCTGCTCTGGTTCGCCTTTGCTGCTTAAAGGAGGGGAGGATGCTGAGTCCTGCTGAGCAGCAGTGGACTCTGACATTTTCCCTGAAGGACTTAATTGGAAGTCTGGGCTAAGCCGTTTTGAGAAAGAGCCTGTTGTCTTCTCCTTCTCTTTCTGTATCAGGGCATTGCCTTTCTGTTGGCTTTGTATTCCTTGAAGGACCAGATCATCAGGGCTCAGAAAGGAAAGATTATGCAACTCTGCCATTTTGGCTGTAGTGGCCTTCCCAAAAGTAGTCTTAGAAAAATGATGGGTAAGAAGCTCCTGCTTGAGTTCACTTTGTGCCAAGTTGGAGGAAAGTGAGCCCTTGGCAGGAGGTAAGGGCACTTGTGAAGCTGTGACCCTTGACTGGTCAAGATCTCTTACTGCTGGGACAGAAGTGGACAACCCTGCAGGGCCATCCACCTGAGAAAAAGTGACTCCTGGCTGGTGACCAGAATCATCTTCTCTCTGAGTGTGATGTGGAGTGATTCTAGAGAAAGGGGATGGTGAGGACGGGAAACGGTCTGCTGGGAATTTGGCACCTAAGGGTGGCACAGGCTCTGGTGGTTCAGCGTCACTCAGTGGTGAGGGTGAGAGTGAATCAGGGGAGGGTGTCGTCAGACTAGGTGGCAGGTTGGAGGCTGGAGCTGGAGACGGCTCAGACAGAGAGCCTGCAGTTAGGTCTGCTGGAGGGCTTGATGACAGTGTGGAGGGCTGAAAGATGGATGACTCAGTCATAGAAGTTGTGGAAACCGATAGGGACACAGAGGGAGCAGCCTCCTCCATGTACACCTGGTCCAGCAGGCGATTGACCTCAGCCGCTGATCTGTTACACACCTCACAGAGGGGGTCTGGGCACAACAACTGACGAAAGCGGATGGAATCATGATGCTGGCCCAGGGGGCTGCAGGAGACAGAAAATACAGAGCTGCAGCCGGGACCAGAGCAGGCAAAGGAGGGCCTGCTGGACTAGGGGGTGGGCCACCTGAGCCTGATACCCTTTCACAGAGCCCCACACCATGACTTCACAATACACTCCCTGGTCCCTCCCCTCTGCCTTCATGCACAGTCCCATTCCTATGGTTTCCCCCTCCATGACAGCTGCAGACTGCATTGGATCCCAGGAATCCATAGAAATTGCTAAAAATGGGACCAGGAAGGAAGGTGAAAGACTAATCACCTTTTGAGAATAGATATTAGCCTCCTCTTCTCTGCTTCTCTCCAGCCACCTCTCTGACCTGGGAAACACAACAGTGGGTCGTATGGTTAAAGTTAGAAGCTTAATGTTCGTAATGGAGCTTCTTTATGAGAGACCTTTGGAATATTAAACTCTGAAAGCCCCATGAATAAGCAGTAATGTCAAATGATTGATGATTACATCGGTGAGGTTCACATGTATACATGGTTTCATTTGTAAAATCTTTTTCCTACATGATCTCATATGATATTCAATGTCACTCCTAGAAGCACAGGGTCAGTAGTTAGCTCAGAGGAACCTGAGCACCCAGGAAGTTGGAGACATTTCCTTTTTAAAGGTTTTGTCATAGGGTATGTACATTTGCTAGAGAGAGAGAGACATAGAAATACACAGAAAAAAAGTGAGAAATCGTCCCCCAATGGAGAGGGCCATGCCACAATCCCCCTCTCCTCCAATCTTGCCTTGAGGTTTTTGGCATCCATGCACACATACCTGGCGTAAGTTTCAAGCTGTCTGATCTTGGACTAGAACTGAGGTCAACCATGTCAGAGTCCAGCACCTTACCCAGTATACCACCTGCTGACCTTGAGACAGAAATTCTGATACCAAACCAACCAGTAGTCCTTCCTCCACCTCTCAAGTGGCCACCTATTTGGCAGCCCAAGTTCATCACAGCTGTATCATGGGGCTTGACCAGAGCAGGAACTCTGAAAAGTGTCTCAGGTTAGACTGCCTTCCTGTGAACCTCTCCCATGGCTGTATTTTCTGAGAGATCATATCTAACAACTGACATTTTCAGAGGTTACAAACCTTGGACCTCATGGAAAGGAGTGGAAGGGTCAACTTGAGGACCTAAGTCAAACAGGAAGAAACTTACCTTGAGATGTCCCACCTTTCCGTCTCCTCTTTGCTCTGCCTTGACTCTGAGAAGAAAAACAAAAACCAAAAAACAGGTGAGGAACTTGGACTCACTTCTCACACTCCTCTCTCTAAAAGATCAGATATTAGTTATCTAAGAATAATATGGCTCTTCATTTTAATCAATATGAATTTTCTTTTATTAATTTTGAAAGGCAAGAAATTATTTTTAATTGTTCCTTCATTGAAAATTCAAGAAAATATTTTAAATATTTTATCATTGAGGTACACACTTGGCATTATTAGTCAGAAGTCTTCTGCTCAAAGATGACAGGGATCAGCAGTTAGCGTAATGGCTATGTTGCTGGACTCCCACGTAGTCAACCACGGTTCGAGTCCCGGACCCGGTGGCTTAAACTCACGCCGGGCGCATGTGCGTGCGTGCCCAAGATCCCGAGAGGAGAGTGGAGGAGAAGGTATTGCAGCATGGCCATCCCCCCTGTGGGGTGATTTCCTGCTTTCTGTCTCTCTGTCTCTATCTGTCTGGCAAGTGCATGTGCCCTAAAAGCAAAAACCTCTCCAAACAAAGAAAAAAAAAAAAATAGAGGACATAGAACCTGAAGTCAGTGGTCACCTCTATTCTCCCTCAGAGGACCTGGTTTCCTGGGACAGAGCACAGGGCCTACCCTCTGCTCAGTCTTGACTCAGCATTGCTCTACTGATCAGCCCAACATGAAAGAAGTCTTGGTCAAGTGTTGCCTGACATGGAACGTGACTCATGATCAAGTATCAGGAGAGACTTTTCCCTTCAGAGAACCCACCCTCTCCACCTAAGCCAACCCAGGACCTCAAGATCACTGTGACTGGGATTTTGTCCTGAACTCCTTGACCACACCAGACAATCTCTGCACTTCAGGTGGGAAACTAAGTCCTCACGTAGTTCCCAGCTCTGCCCGGCCTTCTCCTCAGAAGTCTCTCCTCTTCCCAGACTTTCTATTTCAGGAGCACCCCCTGAGCCAACCAAACTCATTTGAAAATGTGAAAATAGGCATGGGAAACAAAAACAACGACAGCAAGAAATCATATCCATAATATCATACCTTTTGGGTATGGTGATGTCTTTCAAGGGTTGATGAGAGTGGTGCCAACACCAGACAGCACACGTAAAAAAGGAACAACCCCAACACACTCAGAAAAGTGAGTTGGGGCTCAACAGATAAGAAGGCTGAGTCCAGGCTCAGGCCTGGCTTAGTATAGCTCTTCAGATACAATAGAAAATTCTCCATCATCTGAATCGCACGGCTGCCTGAAGCAACTGAGTTCTGGGTTCAAGGTTTGACTACAGTCCCAGGCCTGTATCACAGAGCATGCAAGAGTCACAAAGGGTTTCTGAGGTTGAGGGTGGGGACCTCAGAGAAGGGTGTGTCCACAGGCCGTCCCCTCCCCACCAGCCCAGCACACGCTTCCCTTCCCCTACGTCTCTTTTCCCAACTCTACCCTCTCTTCATATCATATGTTGATCTTACTGACATTTTCTGTTTGTTCCATCTGTATCCCAAATATCACCAGTCACTCTTTACTGTCTGGACACTATGACTTGAGCCCCACCAATTCCACTGTCTTCAAAGTTGAAATAATGCCTGGACTTGGTGCTAGTACCCAGACATTTACACTCTCATGATCACATATGGCCTTATGTCCATATTATCTACAGAATGCTTTTACCTTACACTATCCCCCATATGAAACTTAAATTTCCTTCACTCTTACTTAGTTTTATGAAGGTTAAAGTGTAAGGATTTTTTTTGGGGGGTGGTAATCGGTCTTTATTTTCTTCCTAGAGGCTGAATGAAATGAGTAGAACTAATAATCTATTATTTAACACTCACAGGACTAAAATGAGAATAAAATAATTATACAGAATTAAAAGCTCAAGAGTTCTGGAGATCAAGTTTATAGCAAGAATTTTTCTGATGTTAGTGAAACTTATTCTGCTGAAAGACTTTTGGAGACAAGCCTGTGGCATGGTGCGTAAGGCAGTTGGATCCTTCATGACTGACTGAATGTAGTTCTAGTCCTTGCCTGTATCTTTTAAAACACACTGGGCACATGTGCCTCTGTGTCCAAAATCCAGACAAGAGGGAAAGATACAGGAGAAGTGACTGTGGTGTGACCATTCCCCATGGGTGTTGCTTTCTCATTTTACTTCTCTGTCCTTTTTATTCTCTCTGCCTTTCTCCAGGGAATGTACACACTCTCCAGCAAAAGGTAAAAGAAAGGAAGAGAGAGAGAGAAAGAGAAGTAGACTTTTGGATTATGGTCTCTACATCCACACACCTCCTTTGACAAATCGATTCAGTGTTTTCAAATTGAATAATCAATCACAGCCTCCTCTTATTCAGTCCGTTATTCATTATCTTAACCCCAAGTCTTCTAACTCCATGTAAATACAGACTGAGTTTCTGCCTTCATTTTGTGGCGGGTACATGACTTCCCATAATCAGGGCTATGTCACAGTGTGCTAAGGAATTGAACCCCCAGTCCTTGGTGTCTCATGTGACCAAGGGGTGTCAAGGCTTCAGGACAGAATTGATCAGAATACCTTTCCACTGAGTCATTGAACCGATCTACTGTGCTCTATTGTCAGAAGAGATTCAAGAGTAAGTAGAATTAGCTAGTACCAGGGGAATTGCATGTACAGACACTACCAGGATAGAATGAGATAGATAGGAAAAACATTTTTTATAAGTTTATTTATTGAATTCATGCTCAAGAGAGGCTGAGACAGAGAGACAGCACCCCCAGCAGGTTCTTTATGTTGTGATATACCCCCAGCTTCAGGCATCCCAGGGTACCTATGTGCCAAGCATACTCAGGAGCTTTCTGATATTAACGTGGATCCTTTCCATATGGGTTAGCCTTGCAGAACATCGTATTTTAGTGCATCGTCATGTGCGCTCCTCTCATCCAATTTTTATAAATAAGCATCTGAAAGTTCCTTGCAGAAAGGGATCATGAGTTTTCATTTAGGATGGTAAGGAATGAAAACGAAAGATAAAATGCAAATTACTGGGTCAGCCATAGCTTAATGGTTAAGGAAGCTGGACCCCACGTTAGCGGTATGGTTTAAATCCCAGCCCAAGTGGCTTGAAAAGCATGTTAGGTGAGTGTGTGTGGATGCACAGAATCCCATTGGGACAAAGAAATGGAGAAGAGATTGCAGCCTCATGTTAGCTTAGTGGGGGATCCTTTTTCCCTCTCTTAATTTCTGTCTCTGTTTCCCCATGGTGAGTGCCTGTACTCTCTCACAATAAATAGAAAGAGGGACCAGCAGTTAGCGTAATGGCTATGTCGCTGGACTCCCATGTAGTCAACCACGGTTCGAGTCCCGGACCCGGTGGCTTAAACTCACGCTGGGCGCGTGTGCATGCATGCCCAAGATTCCGAGAGGAGAGTGGAGGAGAAGGGATTGCGGCGTGGCCATCCCCCCTGGGGGGTGATTTCCTGCTTTCTGTCTCTCTGTCTCTGTCTGTCTGGCGAGGTCACACGCCCTAAAAGCAAAAACCTCTCCAAAAAAAGAAAAAAAGAAAAAAAAAAAGAGGACATAGAACCTGAAGTCAGTGGTCACCTCTGTTCTCCCTCAGAGGACCCGGTTTCCTGCGACAGAGCATAGGGCCTACCCTCTGCTCAGTCTTGACTCAGCATTGCTCTACTGATCAGCCCAACATGAAAGAAGTCTTGGTCAAGTGTTGCCTGACATGGAACGTGACTCATGATCAAGTATCAGGAGAGACTTCCCTTCAGAGAACCCACCCTCTCCACCTAAGCCAACCCAGGACCTCAAGATCACTGTGACTGGGATTTTGTCCTGAACTCCTTGACCACACCAGACAATCTCTGCACTTCAGATGGGAAACTTAGTCCTCACGTAGTTCACAGATCTGCCCGGCCTTCTCCTCAGAAGTCTCTCCTCTTCCCAGACTTTCTATTTCAGGAGCACCCCCTGAGCCAACCAAACTCATTTGAAAATGTGAAAATAGGCATGGGAAACAAAACCAACGACAGCAAGAAATCATATCCATGATATCTTACCTTTTGGGTATGGTGATGTCTTTCAAGGGTTGATGAGAGTGGTGCCAACACCAGATAGCACACGTACAAAAGTAACAACCCCAACACACTCAGAAAAGTGAGTTGGGGCTCAACAGATAAGAAGGCTGAGTCCAGGCTCAGGCCTGGCTTAGTATAGCTCTTCAGATACAATAGAAAATTCTCCATCATCTGAATCGCACGGCTGCCTGAAGCAACTGAGTTCTGGGTTCAAGGTTTGACTACAGTCCCAGGCCTGTATCACAGAGCATGCAAGAGTCACAAAGGGTTTCTGAGGTTGACGGTGGGGACCTCAGAGAAGGGTGTGTCCACAGCCCGTTCCCCACCCACCAGCCCAGCACACGCTTCCCTTCCCCTACGTCTCTTTTCCCAACTCTACCCTCTCTTCATATCATATGTTGATCTTACTGACATTTTCTGTTTGTTCCATCTGTATCCCAAATATCACCAGTCACTCTTTACTGTCTGGACACTATGACTTGAGCCCCACCAATTCCACTGTCTTCAAAGTTGAAATAATGCCTGGACTTGGTGCTAGTACCCAGACATTTACACTCTCATGATCACATATGGCCTTATGTCCATATTATCTACAGAATGCTTTTACCTTACACTATCCGCCATATGAAACTTAAATTTCCTTCACTCTCACTTAGTTTTGTGAAGGTTAAAGTGTAAGGATTTTTTTTTAAATTGGTCTTTATTTTCTTCAGAGAGGCTGAATGAAACGAGTAGAACTAATTATTATTTAACATTCACAGAACTAAAATGAGAATAAAATAATTATATAGAATTACAACCTCAAGAGTTCTGGAGATCAAGTTTATAGCAAGAATTTTTCTGAAGTTAGTGAAACTTATTCTGTTGAAAGGCTTTTGGAGACAAGCCTGTGGCATGGTGAGTTATGCAGTTGGATCCTGCACAACTGACTCAATGTTTCTAGTCCTTGCCTGTATCTTTTAAAATACACTGGGCATATGTGCATGTGTGTCCAAAATCCATATGAAAGGGAAAGATAGAAGTGATTGTGGTGTGACCATTCCCCATGGGTGTTGATTTCTCCTTTTACTTCTTTCTCTTTTTTTTCTCTCTGCCTTTCTCCAGGGAATGTACACACTCTCCAGCAAAAGTTAAAAGAAAGGAAGAGAGAGAGAGAAAGAGAAGTAGACTTTTGGATTATAGTCTCTACATCCACACACCTCCTTTGACAAATCAATTCAGTGTTTTCAAATTGAATAATCAATCACAGCCTCCTCTTATTCAGTCTGTTATTCATTATCTTAACCCCAACTCTTCTAACTCCATGTAAATACAGACTGAGTTTCTGCATTGATTTTGTGGCGGGTACATGACTTCCCATAATCGGGGCTATGTCACAGTGTGCTAAGGAATTGAACCCCCAGTTTGTGGTGTCTCATGTGACCAAGGAGTGTCAAGGCTTCAGGACAGAACTGATCAGACTACCTTTCCACTGAGTCATTGAACCAATTTACTGTGTTCTATTGTCAGAAGAGATTCAAGAGTAAGTAGAATTAGCTAGTACCAGGGGGATTGCATGTACAGATACTACCAGGATAGAATGAGATAGATAGGAAAAAACATTTTTTATGTTTATTTATTGAATTCATGCTCAAGAGAGACCAAGACAGAGAGACAGCGCCTCCAGCAGGTTCTTTATGTTGTGATTTACCCCCAGCTTCAGGCATCCCAGGGGTACCTATGTGCCAAGCATACTCAGGAGTTTTCAGATATTAACATGGAACCTTTCCATATGGATTAGCCTTGTAGAACATCGCATTTTACTTCATCGTCATGTGCTTTCCTCTCATCCAATTTTTATAAATAAGCATCTGAAAGTTCCTTGCAGAAAGGGATCATGAGTTTTCATTTAGGGTAATAAGGAATGAAAACACAAGGTAAAATGCAAATTACTGGGTCAGCCAATAGCTTAGTGGTTAAGGAAGCTGGACCCCACATTAGTGGTATGGTTTAAATCCCAGCCCAAGTGGCTTGAAAAGCATGTTAGGTGAGTGTGTGTGGCTGCACAGAATCCCACTGGGACCAAGAAATGGAGAAGAGATTGCAGCCTCACTTCAGCTTAGTGGGGGATCCTTCTCTCTCTTAATTTCTGTCTCTGTTTCCCCATGGTGAGTGCCTATACTCTCTCACAATAAGTAGATAGAAAGGAAAAGAGGGAGGGATGTTCTCAAGATAATATTAAGTTTAATAAAGAATATTGTAAATAAAAAGCAAGTCTTGTGTTGACACTAACTAAACAAAATATCAAAATATTTTATAAAACTATGAAAAGTAAAACAAGGCACTGGTGAAGAAAGAAGAAATCTAGAGATAAGACACAGACTAATTAGCTCTAAAATTTATTTAGTTCCATGTAAGAATTTGCTGGAAAATAAAACTGACATCCCCAGACAGAAATAAGTATTCATAAACTTATGTAAGAATAAGTAGGGAGAAATTTAAGGGAAATAAAATTGATCTAGACCTGTCTTTCATGGTACATAACAAATTGAAATTCCAAATCTATGAATAAGTTAAAAAAATTTTAAACATACTTTTTAGATACTCAAACAGAATAATAGATCTGTGCATTTTAAAATGTTTATCAAGGATGGCTTTCTAAGCTAAAATCCTTTAAAAAAATCATAAAAGTGAAAAACTAAGTGATCAGTTTACTTAAATTTTAAAATTCTATTGGCTAAAAACATAGTGTGAGTTAGGCAAGTTGGTCATTTGTTTAAGGCAACTGGATCCTATCTGGATGACTGCCCAGTTTGAGTACCGGTGGACCCGGCAGCTTATACACCCACCAGGTATGTGTGCATGCCCCAAATCCTGACTGGGGACAGGGGGATAAAGGAAGGGATTGCAGCAGAACCATCCCCCATGAAAGGTGCTTTCTCATTTTTCATCTCTCTATCTCTGGCAAGTGCTTGCACTCTGGCAAAATTTAAAAAAATACATATACATATACATAGTATACCTATGTATATGTATACACACACACACACACACACACACACACAGAGCATGAAAAATTACGGAAAATAAAAAAAGGCTTGCCTAGTGCCTTAGGCCTGTAATCCCTGCTACTTGGGAGGTAAGGCAGGAGGACATTAAGTTGAGGCCAGCAGGGAAACATTCTCAGACCCTGTCTCAGAAATACGGGGAAAACCCAAACAAAAATCAAAGAACAGATCAGAAAAATTACATTTAGAAAATATGGCCAAAGAGAGCATCTCCACAACATGCTCTGTTTTATTACAATAGCGAGACAGAGCATATTCACATTTATCTTTTGTTAAATGTCTTGTCTGTGACATTCAATTCCATACAGTTCATCTTATTTTAAGAATTATGGGGACCAGCAGTTGGTGTAATGGCTATGTCGCTGGACTCCCACGTAGTCGACTGCGGTTCGCATCCTGGACCCGGTCGCTTAAAACTCACGCCGGGCGCGTGTGCGTGCATGCCCAAGATCCCAAGAGGAGAATGGAGGAGAAGGGATTGCGGCGTGACCATCCCCCCTGGGGGGTGATTTTTCGCTTTCTGTCTCTGTGTCTCTGTCTGTCTGGCGAGCGCACGCGCCCTATAGCGAAAACCTCTCCAAAAAAAAAAAAAAAAGAATTATTTAATTTTATTTATTATTATTGGGTTGTTGGAAAAGTCATGATGTACTTTTTTTCTGTTTTTCTATGCAAAAATGCATCATGATTGTTCTGATGATTTAATATTATTATTATTTTTTAATTAGCTATAGGGCATGTGTGCTCACCTAAAGGAGACAGAGAAACAGAGAGGGAAAATGAGAAAGCAAGCATCCAGGTCCAAGACTTGAACCTTGGTCATCCATGTGACAGTTAAGTGTTGGAAGCCACATGCAGCAAAATGGCGGACATGACCTTCATACAAGGACCTTCAAGTATCCTTGTTCCGGGAGCAGACAATTCACCCCGAGACTTTCTCATTCAGGCAGGTCCTCAGTCAGGTCCGCGACAATTCCCACCCCCTTTTCCTACCCTATATATAAGAATATTCTCTGGCCCTCAATAAACGAGTGACTGCATACCATCTTGAGTTGTGACACTGTGTCGCTCCCATGTTGTGACACTGCGCCGGTTCCAGACCTCCGCTCTCTCACTCAGGCACCCTGCTCGATTGTCCCGCGGGCCGGGACATTCTGGCGCCCGAACAGGGACCTGAGTTCAAGAAGCAGCGACAGGTTCCTGAAGATTCTGAAGAGGAGTAATGAAGCCCCCAGAGAGGAGCAAGTTGGAAGTCCGCGGCATAACTTCAGAGGATGCAGAAGAGGATGTCCCGGTGAGTACTCACTCACGATAGATATCCGGGTTATAGCATAGACTATAATGGGGCAAGAGCTCAGCCAGCACGTATTGTTTGTTCAGGGGTTAAAGGAAGCCCTTAAGACTAGAGGAGTGAAAGTGAAAGTTAAACAACTGCTCACCTTTTTTGATTTCCTGAAGGAGGCTTGTCCATGGTTTCCTCAAGAAGGAACCATTGACGGAAAAAGGTGGAAAAGGGTAGGTGACGCTCTTAAAGATTACTACTCCACCTTTGGCCCAGAAAAGCTTCCCGTAACCACATTTTCCTATTGGAATCTAGTAAATGAAATCCTTAGTACCCACCCTAAGGACCCAAAAATTTCTGCTATTGTTACCAAAGGGGAACAGATTATGCAAAATGAGCTACCTAAAGAAAAGAGTGTTGTACCCTCAGATATCCCGGAGTCTAAAAATGTCAAAAATATAGACCTTATATCCTTAGATAGTGACGAGGATATTACACAGAAAAGTGAGAAGCTTGAGTCCAAAGAACCAAAAAGAAAATAATAATGCCTTAAAAATTTCACATGAACCAAAGAAAAAATTATCCTGATGAGGAACAAACTAGCTCCGAGGAAGAAGTTCTGGAGACAGAAGCACCTAAAACCAATAATCTTGCTTGACCACCTGTTAAAAAGCGCCACCGCCTTATAACTCTTCTGCGCCACCCCTTGGCTATCCAGAACAAGAACTCACTAACAAAATTGAGCGTTTAAAAAAACAAGTCCAATTAGAAAAGGAACATCGCCAACTGATTTCTCAATTAGAACAACTAAAAACTCCCAACATATCAAAAATATTTGTATTCTGAAAACTCTAAAGGTATAAAAAATTCCTATCGTTTTCTACCATCCTTAAGTATATAATTAAAAATTTCAAAAAAGGAGATTATTCAAAAGATATCAATGTCAAAATAACCCCAGGGAAATTGTCTCTTGTAATTCTGTGTGTGTGTGTGTGTGTGTTTATGCATGTAATATGTCATGTTACATACAATATGTTGTATGTTTGTGTAAAAACAGGCCTTAAAGTATTTTATTCAATTTGGTTTATAAAAAAGAGCGCTCATAAAAATTAATCTAAATATTTCTCAGGTTTATATAACTTTAGTAAATAAGCTGGCTTCAAATGTCAAAAAAATTTTTTAACAAGTAAAGGTCTTCACAATCTCCAACATATATTTTGTCTAAGTTTTTATTAATCAAACATCATGTTTATCTTAATATTGTTGGTTTAACAAAATAGCTAGTATTTATGTGTTGTATGTTACATTTTACATAGTAAATATCTAACAAAAAAAATTTATGACTAGCTTTTTCTGGCTTCAGTTTTAATGCTAACAGAGGATCTTTAACCTCAAAGTAACTTTTGGGTGTTTACAGAGGGCCCCTGTAACATCCAAAAGGGAGTTATTAAATCAATCAGGCTTATTGTTTATTGTTAAATAAAAATAAAAAGTATTGTCAAATTAAGTAATTCTAATTTTCTTAATATTATATTTAGGGTGTGTGTGTGTGTGTGTGTGTGTGTGTGTGTGTATATATATATATATATATATATATATAAATATATAAATGTGTATATATATATATATATATATATATATATATATAAATCTCATATACTTGTATGCCTATATATACATTGTGTTCCAAAATAATTTAAAATTTCCAAGAGTTAATAGTAGACTATTATGTTAAATTGACATATATAGCCAAATTCCTCTGTCAGTTATAAATTTTTGTCAGAACATTAACTATGGCTCTAATCCTAATTTTATGTCAAAAAAGAAAAACCAAAAACTTGCTAAACTAACTAAGAGAAAAATACTTTGTGCCTAGTCTAGATAGCCTTATCAATAGTGTTGTCTCAAAATATGTTGCTTGTACACAGGTAAATCCTAAAACCCTCAGGCAAGGCTCCTTTGGAAATCAATCAAAAAAAAAAAAAAACAACTTAAATAAATAGCCTTGTTTCTATTAAAAACTTAAAACAATAAACTTGTCTGCTAAATTAAGGCAATTTTTAATGTTAAACTTGTAAAAAAATAAAACAAAAAACAAAAAAGATAAAAACTGAAAGAAGGGTTATGGCTGTAAAAAATGTATTTCTAGTGGAAAAGGTTGAAAGGAAGGGTTTTTATGTAGAAAGAACTTTGTGTGGTGAGTTTTTGTCTGAAAATAAAATGGCTATATCAGAACAGGAGAGGAAGAGGACAAAAACTAGAGGATGTAAAGCATGTTGTTGAATGTTTGAGTTATGTTGCAAAAGTCTAAGAAAGAAATACAGAAATTGATCAAGTTACTGTTCTGGAGCTAGTTTTGCTATCTTTAAATATTATATACAGTAAAACAACTAAAAGAAAAATGCCC
Source organism: Tupaia tana (assembly GCA_026018925.1). Taxonomy (NCBI): domain Eukaryota; kingdom Metazoa; phylum Chordata; class Mammalia; order Scandentia; family Tupaiidae; genus Tupaia; species Tupaia tana. Next base: position 6,351,398 of record JAKSZU010000013.1, on the reverse strand, counting down.
CTCCAACTAGTCCAGATGGGGCCTCACATAGTTGTGAAGTTAGCCTGTGAGTCTGTCACACCAAAGCCAAGTAAACTGCTCTCACAGGGGCCTTGGTCTGTAAGGATGGGCCAGGAGGGTCCTTTCTAATAGTGCTTCAAAAACCAAAAAGCAACAGCCCTGCTCTAGTCACTCCAGAGGCTGATTGCAAGTCGGACATTGTCAAGAGTATGGCTCAGCGGCTCCATGACCAGATGGTCAGAGAAAGGACAGGCTGCTGCTGAGTCATGAGATGCTTAGAGTGGCCTCTGGTACCAGTAGGCTCCTTGGTCCTTGCTCCCGTTTTAAGTGCTCTATTCACCGTGCTTCTAATTTTGTTTTTTGCTCTAATTTACTCAGTTTTCTTACCCAATATGTCTCCCACAGAATAAAGGCCTTTAAATATCACATGTTAATTGCCTCTTGACCTAAAGCCCAAGTATACCAGACATGACCCCATTGTGGAGAAGCATCTCCGAGAGAAGCAGGGAATGAAGCAAGAGCGACTCCATCTTAAAGAAGCACCTCCATTATAAACTCCTAGATTCCTGTGACTAGAAACTTGACTTCTCCGTGCCTAAGAGTAAACAGTAATTAACATTCCTATTGTCTTTATGTTTCTTAGTGATATAATCATCAGCCAGACTCCTTGCCCTGAGCTATGAAGACCATTAAAATTCTATTATGTTTAGGTGGAGACAGAACCTACCCTAAAAAAGGATTAACTTGCTTTTCTTGCTTCAGTACTGCGCTTTTGCTTTTACATTAAAACCCTACCCTCTACCCTTTTCCCCCATCTGAGCCCACTACACCTTTCCCTTATAAATTTGCTTGGGATGGTGATGAGATAATTGTAACTACTATTCATTCTAAACTAATGGGGGCAGATCCTCTTGGACATGAACAGCCTCGCGACTCAACTCCCTTTAGTTTTTCAGCTTCCACAGAGTCACTCTCCCTTTGCTTTTCAGCCTATGGTGTTAAGCCTCTTCCATTTTGTGTTACTCTTTCTCCTATAATTCAAGTTGCAGATTCTCCTTCAACCACAGGACAGCCACTTCCTTCGTTATGATGACTACAATTGTGATGCTTGGACCCTAACTTTTCTTTCTCTTACAGAATATAATAATTCAATTTTAACCACTGCACCTTCTATTCACCCACCTAAGCTGCTTTCAGCTTGCCCACCCTCAGCAGAACATTCCTGGGACAGCATTTCCTCATGGTCCGGTTTTCCAAACTGGATCCCCTGTGTTTTTCCTTAGCACACAGTTCGTTATTTCCTAAATAATTATACCTTCTATTTGTTTGATTGGTCCATCTTTAGCCCTGATTATGATTATTGTCTCTATTTCAAGGCTCACCCTCATAAATTTGCCTGGGATGACTCAGCTGTACCTCCTAAGCTTCTGATTCACAGATGGTCTTCAACCGAATGGATCACCCCTATATATATGTCTTCTAATTTTAAAACTTTTCAAAGCCATATTTACCGTTTGTTCGCAGCCCTCGGTCCTGTAACCTTCCATAGGCCTCAAAATACTCAGACATTCTACCTGCATTCCTGCGTAAAAGCTTCCTATGCAATTCTTCGCTATAACAATTCATCTCAACTTTCTTTTGAAGTGGAAAATAATCTTACCCACAAGTTTCCTACCACCCACTCGTTCTTCTCTTGCTACTCTTCTCCCAGAAATTGAGGTTGTTAATGGAAATGAACCGGTCCCCATCCCATCCCTTGATTTTATTGCAGGGAGACCCAAGCGAGCTGTCCAACTTATCCTCATCTTTGCCACCTTGGGATTCACTGTAGCCGCCGCTGCAGGCTCCACAGGCCTGGGTTATTCCTTTCAACTTAAACAGGTCACAGAAGGATTGATCTCTGATGTCCAGCAGCTTCCATCCACTATCTCCCTCATCCAGGATCAGCTAGATTCCCTCGCAGAGGTGATTCTACAAAATCGCAGGGGTTTGGACCTCTTACTTGCAGAGCAGGGAGGTCTTTGTCTTGCTTTGCAGGAACGGTGCTGCTTTTACACCAACAAGTCTGGCATTGTCCACGATGAGATCCATGACCTCCAAGAAGCCCTAAGGAACTGCAGACGACAACTGGCCGACAACCCCCTTCTAACTGTCTGGAATGGACTCTTGCCCTTTTTGCTCCCTATAATTGGACCAATTCTCGGGCTACTAATTGTCTGCTCCCTGGGACCGGTCATTTTCCAAAGACTGTAAACATTTATCAACCAACAAGTTACCTCCCTCCTTTCTCAGCCTCTTCAGGTTCATTACGCTAGACTGGAGATGCATGATATTGATCAACATCATAATCTGACCTGAGGCGCTGAGCTGGTTAGCCAATGACGGGTAAGAGAGTCTAGACAACCTTTTGCCACTTCCTCCACCTAAGACAGGATGCCCATCCTTGCTATGGGTTGTTCCTATGACGGGTAACCGAGGACATTCAGCTAATAAGACTCCAACCTAAGACAGGCACAACTCCCCCTGGTTCCCAGTCCATAAAACAGAGAAGGGGGATATGTAGGAAGCCACATGCAGCAAAATGGCGGACATGACCTTCATACAAGGACCTTCAAGTATCCTTGTTCCGGGAGCAGACAATTCACCCTGAGACTTCCTCATTCGGGCAGGTCCTCAGTCAGGTCCATGACAATTCCCTCCCCCTTTTCCTACCCTGTATATAAGAATGTTCTCTTGCCCTCAATAAACGAGCGACTGCATACCATCTTGAGCTGTGACGCTGTGTCGCTCCCATGCTGTGATGCCATGCTGGTTCCAGACCTCCGCTCTCTCACTCAGGCACCCTGCTCGATTGTCCTGCTGGCCGGGACAGTTAAGCACCTCAGTCACCATGTCACCTGATGGCCCCCTATGATTAATCTTTCTAAACCCCATTTATTTCAAGACATTTTCTGATTACAGAGGTATATGATTCTCTGTCATTGTTCACCTATTCCTATAATCTCAATTATTTCAATATAGCCTCCATCAGACTCCTTTATATATCACATATACCCTGTATATATTCAGTAAGTTCCTTTAAATCAACTCTGCTTAGCTTAACCAATTTTCACTTTCTCGTAAATAATAATTCCTGTGAAATCAGAAATGTTACATAAATAAAATTCCAAATAGACAATAATAAAATTTTTAAAGCACTCATTTTTCTGCACTAGAAAATTCACTTATGCTGTTATGCTAAATCATGTGGCACTTTGGCTCTGCTATGGTGTCCAGGTGTTTAGACTAACACATCCGATGTTTCTGGGAAGGTAATTTTTAGACATGATTATTATCTAAATCTATAACCTATGAGAAAAGCAGATGACCTTCCATCATCTGAGTGGGCCTCAATGGATCAGTTAAGGGACTTCACAGAAAAGACTAAGGAGCTCCAAAGAGGAAGGAATTCTGCCCTCCAGATGAAATCCTACATATTAGGCTGTTTTCCTGAGCTGGTTACTAAGTTACAGCCAATCACACTAGCCACACTTCAGTCAACCACAGAAAGCCCATCTTTTAGGCTGTTCCAAGTGCCTATGATCCAGCTGTAACCAATCCAATGATCTCTCTACCTCACTCCCTCACTTTTTGTACATCCCTTTCCTGATATACCCCATGACTACATGGCTATCCGGAGTCTCTTGGAAGTCATCTTTTGGGGAGACTGCCCAATTTAAACTGGCCTCTATTTGTTTAAATAAATCCATTAAATTTTGATTTGTCTAAAATGTTGTTTTTATCAATCTCTAGATGGCACTTTATGGCTTTTCAATGTATGCACGTAGAGCATGACAGTCAAGTCAAGGACATTACCCTTTTCAGAGGACTTTACATTTTGTGTCTGGTATGTGATTCTTCCCTGAGCCCTCCCACCATCTACTGCACACTTCCCTCTCTTATAGCCTCTGGTATCTACCCTTGTCCTCCTTTCTCTTATATCTTTGGATTTTTCAGTTTCTGCCATAGAATACAGACATTTGGTGTGTGTTAAGTGGAAATATGTTTCTCTCATACTCTTTCCTTGCTTAGCTTAAATCTTCTATATTCATCCACTTTGAATCAAATGGCGTGGCCTCATTCTTCTTTATGCCTGAGTAATATTCCATAGCATATATACGTCTCTTGATTCAATCTGGTCATTAGTTCTTGGGTACTTAGTTTGGTTTCATGTTTTAGCAATTATGAATAATGCTACAGTAAAGCATTATACAGTGATGTGTAAGTGTCTTTCCAACTGAGTGTGTTCCTATCCCTTGTTTAAATACCAAGGAGTGCTTTCATAGACAAGACTAAAATGTCAACTATTGTCAGAGTTTCTAACGTGGAACAGATAACTTTCATTCATTCAAAACTTGAATGCTTCTTTCTACCAAGACACAGCATAATATGCACTAAATATGAAAGAGAAATTGTAGACATCTAGTGTTTTCAAGGACATCAAGCCCAATTCACAGCTAAAGAATATACAGAAACATCTTAAAGCAGGATCAGCACCATTTGGTAAAGGCCACACAGTGAATATGTTTGACTCTATGGGGAGTGAAATATTTCCAGGTAGTACTGGTGCTGGCCATCAATTTATCATGATACTACCACTGGCACTCACTTGATTGCAAGATGTAAACAAATAGTAATCAGTCACTTATAGGAAGGCATTTCTAGAAAAGCCAGAGAGGTGAGATTTTTCCATACAGGAAAGATAAAATGAGAATTACTGAGGGTCACTTGGAGTGGAGCTCTTTACTTTTATTATTATTATCATTTTATAAAAATAATTATTTTAAAATAATTATTATTATTTTAATTTTCTATAGATCAAGTACAATCACCAGAGAGAGAGATATAGAGAGAACATGAGAAATCAAGCTGTCAAGTCTAGAACTTGAACTGTGGTTGCCCATGTGGGAGTCCCAGGCCTTAACCGCCATGCCACCTGCTGGCCCCAGAGTAGAGCTTTTTAAAATGTTGGATACCTGGCAATCAGAAACTATGTCTTGAAGATAAAAAAAAAAATCAAGATAAGAACATAGTGGATATATAAGTGGGGAAAATGAAAAAGTCAAAGTTTAGAAATTTACAACTTGAGGGCATGTGCTGCTAAGCTAGGAGGAAAAGGTAAAAGGGTGGAAGGTTAATTTGTATTACTACAGATGACATAGGTGTTCCTGGTTATAGGCTCTATGGTGTGGTAGTAACTGCCCTGGAATGGAGATAAAGACTCTAAGAGGGAACATTAGAGGGTCTGGGACAACAGATTACTATGGGTATTGGGGTTCATCAAAGATTCACTTTTTTTCCTTGCCAGAAATTTCACAGAATCTGCATGTTTTCATCAACTCTAAGTTTCATACACTGCAAATCAATGATTAAGGTTGTCCAAGAAAATACATGTATAATGTTGTATAACAAGACAATAGACTAGTATGATGGAAGGGGTTGCAATAGATATCTGATTAGTTTTGTTATTATTGCAGGAACTGCCAAAGTTTTGGTGTTTAATAATTAATAGCACAACTGACCAAGGCCCAAAATGTGAAGATAACATGTTCAAGACACTGGGGGGAGTCACTCTTTACACCCACTATATAGTATGTGGTTAAGAATGCACACTTTATAATATAAAACCTGTCTACACATAGTGGTTAGTTCAGAAAGTCAGATGATCTCCTCTTGGTGTTCCATATTTCGATGTTAATTATTAGCGACCTCCAACTCTTCTGTGTGGCAGGTATCTTGTTTTCACCTTCCAGATCTTCCACCCCAGCCTGTGTCATGAGGTTGGCAATGTTTTTCTCCAGATCATCAATGTGACTACTCATATCATCAATTCTTCCAACGATCTGGTCGGACATGGTCTGAAATTTATCTACACCGCAGAGGTCAGGTCCTGCATGGTCTTGGGGTCAGTCTTGGCCAACTCCCGTGCCCAGCTTGGAGTACTCAGACCGTCACCAACACTTCCTTCTGTTCATCTTGCAGACACCACCCACCCTCAGTTTTTGTTTTTATACTCAGCTCAAATTATATTCATAAATTTTGCTGGAAAAATGATCTCAAAAGTCCTCTAGGAAACTCACCCCATGTTTGAGTCCCAGACTGTAAAATTGATGTCACCTTCCTTCCAGACTCTTGTTTCAAAGGTGGGTATGTGGCAGTCTTGGCCAATAAAGAGCGTTCCTTGGAGATAGTGGTGAGCTCCAGGGGCCTAGTTTGAGAATCACCTCTGGATTGTTGGCGTACACACTGGGAAAGGTGTACCATAGCTCCTCATAGCTCATGAAGCTCAGCCCACCCTCATAGCTGAACTACATGCACCGCTAAAAGATCTTGCATGCTGTCATCCAGTATGGAAGGTCCCAAAATCACCTTCCCTAAAGAAAGGGATACCATGCCTGATGACAGCCCTACAAGTAGGGTTTTAGTACTTAAGGAACAGCCCCATGTAAACTTCTGCCACAGTGGCATCTGTGAGCACTGCAGAGTCTTGATCAGCCTCAAGGAAGAACTGCCTGGACCAGATGAGAAAGCACAGAGCAGAACAGGGCCATGGTATGGGCATGGTAGGACATCGATATTTGTGCTACATCAATATTTGAGCAAGGTCATCCTGATTTTGGTCTCTACTTTTTTTCTAACTTAACAATTGTAATAAGTATGTGATAATATCTGATTTTGGTTTTAAGTTGCATTTCCTGAATGACAATGATGCTAAATATTTCTCATGCACTTATTTCCATGTCTGTACTTTCTTTGGTGGACTATCTCTTCAAGTCTTTGGCTCATGTTCTAGTCAAATTGTTTGCTCTGTTACTGTTTAGTTGCCCGAGCTTTTATTATATTCCCAGTATGATCTTTGTATTGGGTATATGATTTGAAAATATCTTCTCCCATTCTGTGTCTGTCTTCCCATTCATTTAACATCCTTTTACAGAGGAATAGTTTTCAAGTTGGATAATGTACAATTTGTCATTTATTCCTTTTTGCTCTTGCTGTGTCTAAGAACTCTTCATCTGATTTTATATCCTGAAGTCTTTCTCTTCTCTAAATGTTTCATATTTTATACTTACTTGTAAATTTATGATTTATGATTTATTTATTTATTTTACCAAATGGTGTGAGCATTTGCCAGATGGAGAGGAGAGAGGGGCGGGAGAGAGAGAGAGAGAGGGAGAGAGAGAGAGAGAGAGAGAGAGAGAGAGAGATCCTTTGGTCATGCAACAACCCCCTCTCCATTTCCCCATTCTGTCCAAAATTGGGGCACACACACCCACACATGCATCTGATACTGGGGCAGGGATCAGAACCGTGGTCAGACATATGGTCTCTTGACTCCCATAACCACTAGGGTGTGAGGCCAGCTCAAGAAGCTTTTTTCTTTTAACTCAGGAAAGAACCCGTAATGGCCTCTGAATACCTTCCATATGCTTTTTCTTCCACTTCTGTAGCTTTATCTCCAAAATCCTTCTCATCTCCTTATCCTGCTCTGGCCACACAACTGGCTTCTTGGTGCTTCCATGCAGGAGATGTCAAGTCCAGGCTGACCTCTCAGGAGCTATGACTTTTTCCAGGAGGGCTTGAGAAAGGATATGTTCAACTGTCATCCTTACTTACTGGTTTTCTTTTTCCAAAGCCTGTCAGGGGCAGCTGCGGGGACAACAGCCTCTTCTCGCCCCTGCTTCTCTGGGTATTGAATTGTTTCAGTTTCCTTACCCCTCCCTACTTGGTTGCTTTAAAAAACTACAACAAAACAAAAGCCAGTAGTGTTGTGCTCCTCTGTACAGACCCCCAACAGAGTGTTCATGCCTGAGTCTCCCTCCCCCACACAGCTGGGGTGTTGCTTCCACAGGATTCACCTCCAGTAGGTGGAGCAAGGATGAACCTAATTTCTTTTCCACTCTGAGTCTGAATACTGGCGGGGGTGGGGGGCAGGGAGTTCTAAGCGCTCCATTGCTTTGCTTTGCTTTATCAAGAAGACTCCACACCACCTTCACCTCTACACCACCTTCATCTTTTTCACTAGAAGCTTCAACCTTTTTGATGCTTTGTTCTGTTTCTACCAACTGCCACTCCACTGAGCTATTCAGAGTTCTGACCTTGATGATTTAGATATGGATGAAGATGAGGATCCATTTGGTGCCTTTGACCACTTAAACTTTAACAAACTGAGTCAGGTATCCAAGAAGAGACCTTCTGTTAGGAAGATTGCTAAAAAGTCCCCAGTTAGTTGCCTCCTGGTGAACACACACTTGTGTAATTACCCCCCTTCCTGAATACGTGGGAGACTTCATGATTTGCTTCTAATCAGTAGAATTAGGAAAAGATGATGGGCCATCATTTCCATTCTTAATTTATGATTGTAACCTTTTTCTTGCTCCCAGATTCCCTTTTCTTGGCTTTGCTGGAGCAAGTACTACATTGGAGAGACCAACACAATGAGGAAATGAGGATTGAGGGTGGCCTCCAGCCGTCTCCAGCCAATAGTCAGCAAGGAACTGAGGCTCTCAGTTCAACAGGCTTTGAGGAACCAAATGGCCAGCATCTACCTAAGTGAGCATGGAAATGTATTCTAAACTTAAGACTTCAGGTGCACCCCTGGCCCGTATGAAATCTTGACTGCTGCTTTCTGAGAGACCTTGGAGAAGATAACCCAGCTAGGCCTTGCTTGGACTTCGTACCTAGAAAATCTGAGGTCGTGTGTGTGTGTGTGTATATGTATAATACTTCGGTACTGGCTAATACCAGCTTCTGGACCCTCCTTCAGCGTGACTCAGCACTGATCATCCCCCGCCCTTCAAATGGTCACACATACCCACTCAAGACCTCTTCACCCTTAGGCAATGTGTTTTAGACTTCGGGCTCAGCTAGGAGAATGTGGGCTTGGCACTCCATGTGCTATCCTGGCAGGTTGGATATTGTTGTTATATATATTCTTTTATTTTTAATAATTTTTAACTTTTATTTTATTTTTTATTGTTATTTTTAAATTTGACCAGAGAGAGACAGAAAGAGTGAAGGAAAATTGAGAAAGCAAGTCACCAGGTCCAGGACTCGAACCATTATCGACCATCTGGGAGTTCAGCGCCTTAACCAACAAGCCACCTGCTGGCCCCTATATTCTTTTATATATACATATAATCACTGAATTTTTTTTTTTTTTTGGGAGAGGTTTTTCGCTATAGGGCGCGTGCGCTCGCCAGACAGAGAGAGACATAGAGACAGAAAGCGAGAAATCACATGGTCACGCCGCAATCCCTTCTCCTCCATTCTCCTCTCGGGATCTTCACGCGCCCGGCGTGAGTTTAAGCCACCGGGTCCGAGACGCGACTGCGGTCGACTACGTGGGAGTCCAGCGACATAGCCTTAGATGACTATTTTGAGGTATCTGGTACACCCTTAGATGACTAATAACCCCCTAAATCACCATATCATTGGTGTATGAGGTAGCATGGCTAGAAGGCAATGACCAGGGTCCCTGATTCCAGATAGTAAGATGTATGTCTGACAACATCTTTGCAAATTTTTTCTTTGTACAAAAAGGCCATCCCTTATACTCTTATGCAGAAATAGTATCTCTGTGCTCTCAGGGGCTTTAGTAGACTCCAGGAGCTAAAACCCAGATAAGGGAGATGGACAGAATGGTTCATTTTTTAAAAAGCATATTTTCAAAAAATTTAGGCTTGGATTTCCAAATTATCTTTTGCATCAAAATAAACTAGAAAATCCCATTTTTCAGTGAATTGTTTGTAGTCTGTCATTTCTTTCTTTTTTTTTTTTTCTTTTTGAGACAGATTTTTTTATGGTAGAGAGAGTGCTTGAGACAGACAGAAAGCGAGAAATTACCCCTGGGGGGTTGCCCATGCCACAATCCCTTCTCCTCCATTCTCCTCTTGTGATTTTGGGCATGTGCACAAACATGCCTGGCATGAGCTTTAAGCCTCCACGTCTGGGACTCAAACTGTAGTCGGCCATGTGGGAGTTCAGCAACATAACTGTTATGTCATTTGCCGGTCCCAAAGTCTATCTTTTCTTAAAATAAGAGGTATGTCCTCATAAACTATAAAATGGAATCTGTGGCATGGCTAGTGTGAGTTTGGCCAGTATCTTGTCCAAAGGACTGATGACTCAGCTTGAGGGGCTGCTTTCTGCATGCAGATGGTGGTGGTGGGTGCACAACATGGTGAATATATTTAAATATGATATAAATAGTTTTAAATATGATATAGAAATGGCAAGAAACTAAAAGGCGAGCCAGCTCCAGAGTGTCTGAGGCTATGTGCTCAGCCCCTGCCGGTGGTAGTGCTGGCTCACCTGGAGCTACTTATGGCTCTGCCAGCACTGCCTGCCTGCCTGCCTGGAGGTGGTAGGGGAGGCCCACCTGGGGGGAATCAGCGAAGGCCTGGCCTGCATAATGGTTGGCTCAGCTGGTGACTTCTTCTGGGCCACAATGGTGGCCAGTGTATTTGGCAATGGTGGCCTGGCCTGGCTCCCTGGTGGAGACTCTGGTAGTTGAGCTGCAGGAGGAGAAGACAGCTGCATGATTGCTATCCTGTGGCCTTTCCACACTCAGGGAACATCCTGCCTCATGACAAGTGCAGCCCCCTGCTCCCTCCACAGCTTGGCTTTCCAGACCAAGGCCACTATTTGGGTAGTCTGAGGCTGGCTTTTGGTTCTGCCAACACCAGCCTCTGGAGCCTCCTCCAGGGTTACCCAGCACTGACCCCTCTCGATGGTCACATGACAACACCTCAGCCCTCCTCACCCTTAGCCAGGGATGCAGTGTGATGTGAAAGTTCCAGCTTAGCCAGCAGAATGTGGGCTTGGTGCTCCAGGTGCAATCCTGGCTTGTTGGATGCCATGTAGTCTATCAGCTTACATAACCCAGTGAAATCAGGGGGCTCATCAAAGTCTTCTAGATAGTCATTGAACCACTTAGTAAGTAGTAGATGTCACTGAGGGAGGGTAACAGGCAGCACTGTCAGAAGCTTGTACTGCCCTTCCTACATCCTTCTCATGGTACTTCACAGGGCACAGGCTCCCCCTCCAGTGGTCAGTCCCCCTCTACATGTGCCGGGCATGGAGGACTGAAGAGCGAGGCCCACAGGGCTCAGGCTGCTCAACACACCTCTTGCCTCAGCCCCCAAACAGGTCTGGGTGGGCAAGCCCAGGTGAGATGGGAATGGACTCCCTCAGGGCTGGCCCTTAAGCCCCAGTGTCTCCTCTGCTCCTCAGGGTGCCTGGAGTCCATCCATAATCTCTTTCTCCTTTCTCCTTCAGGGGAGATCCCAGTCTTCACCCTCTGGCTGGAATCACAAGGTGAGTGAAAGCTAGGCTTCTGCCCAGTCTTCCTCAGCCACAGTTTCCAAGGGTCCCTGCACCTTTCTCTTGCCCTAAAGCCCGCTCATCTCTTCAATTTATCTTCTTCATCCAAATTGGTGCAGAAAAATTCATACCTTGAAGAGGATAAGAAGGTGTTACATTGAGTATCCTTGTCCCCTCCCTGTTCATGTAGCCAGTGGGGCAGGTAGACTCCTCAGCCATAGGAAAACCATAAGGATTTCCTTCGCTCCACTCACTAGTGTGCATTAGGTGCTGGGAAATTGCCTGTGCACATTGGCACTCTGTCTGTGTGGGATGAATGAGCCCCAAGACACTCCTTTCCTGAGGCCCAAGAGGGCCTGGTGCTCTCTGCCAGGTCCCAGGGTCCTGGCACTGGCTGTATGCAGTACAAGACTCCAGATGGGAATGGATCCTCCATACATATGGGAAAACTACTTTCTCTGAGGCCACGTGAAAGCGAGGCAGAGGCAGAGGCTTCCTCCCAGGGAGCAGAGAACAGTGAGAGAAACCACCACAGCTCTGACAGCCCTTCTGCAGGCCAGGCTGGAGTAGGTGCTTACCATGGCCCACCCCACCAAGTCCTCACCATGGCCCAGAAGGTGGTCTTCTCAGTTCTTTGGTTGACATAGGAGAGGAATGTTGCTCAGAGGGGTGAAGTGCATTCCCAAGACATGAGCAAAGAAGTGCCCAGTGGCAGCTATGTCCTGAGGGGGTGAGACTCACCTGTGGGACAGCATTCCAGCACCTGGTGGCAAGGGGCAAATTTCCAATAGCTATTCAAGAAGATAGAGATGGTGACGGGCTTGCCACTCTTCAATCAGCTCTCAACTGACCCACCATGACCTCCACAGGGTCTGGTGGGACGGTATCCACCCTGCAGGTCTCATCCTGTGTCAGGACCTCTTCATCTTCGCTCTGAGAGGACAACGGCAGGATGAAAGTTCGAACATGTAAGGAGTAGGTTAGAACAAAATAACTCATTGTAGGAGTGTACAGCGAGAAGCACTCATTGACTTCTCTGGTTTTCTAGCACATACAGAAAACCAGCATTGCACCTGGCCAAGGCTAGGTTAGAGTCTGGGCTTGGAGGAAGGGAAGAGGCTAAACCCCTGGGATCAGGACTGTGAGGTGGTGGAGAGTCGAAGCCCTGGGAAGGGCCCTGGGAGTTCCTGGCCGGGAACTGGCCCGCCCAGACCATCTCAGGCTCTAGTTGTGGAGACCCTGCTCTGTCTGCTCTGGCTGTTGGTGGTGCCCCTGGCCCTCACTGGGAAGATGGAGAGTCAGCCCTTTGCCCTCACTTCAGCCCAAGAACCTTGTGCTGCCACAATAGGCACAGACCTGGGTGTGCACTAACCTCTAGACCCCACGACACCAGGGCCTCCTCAGGGCCTAGGACCTGTATTAGGCAGAAAGTACCCCCAGCTCTCCACAATGCATCTCCCCACCAGCCTGCCATGACCACCAGGCTCCCAACCCCTTACCCAGCAAGTTCCTGTAGAGAGCAGGCCGCCCCTCATTTGCCCCACTCACAGCAGGGAGAGTGACTCTGAATCAGGGGTAGTGAGATGCACAGCCTGGCCTGTGTTCCTTTTGGCTTCCCCTGAGGAATGGCATGGGGACTTCAGGGGTAAGGTCTGACTCAGGGTCAGAAGTGTAGGAAGAGGTCCCCCCTATTGGGTTTTCAGAGGCCTGGGCCCCAGGGACATTTAACACAGCACGTGGACATCTCCAACATCTTCAGGCAGAGGAGCCCGGTAGGGGCTGTCACTGGGATGTGAGTGCCTGGTTACCAGGGTTCCGAATTCTACTGGGATTTGTTGTCAAGGAAGGGAAGTCACTTTCTGGGGTCTCCTTCCCTGAGCATCTTCCTCAGGCCAGATCACTCAAAGGTCCTGAGGGACTGCAAACTTCCCACCCCCATCTGCCCTCATCTTATCCTAACCGTGCAGTTACACCTGCACAGACCCCACTGTCCAGGGCCGGTCCTAGGTACAGCCAGCATCCTAGCTTTGAAAAGACACACCTGGGCTAAGTCCTGGATGGACAGCCCTTTCTTACCACCTCTGTGACCCTGGACTGGTCACGGGGCCTCTTAGGGTCTGCCCAGCATCTCATCTGCTCCCTGGGCACCATTCCGGCATCAATTCTCTAGTGGTGTCGTCAGGTGCCTACCCCGTAAATGCCTATATTCCCTGAGAAACTTGAGGACTGCTACCTCAGGAGGCTAATGCACAGACTCAGAGACAGAAAATCACAAAAGGAGTGAGACAGGGACCAGCAGTTGGCGTAATGGCTATGTTGCTGGACTCCCACGTAGTCTACCGTGGTTCAAGTCTTGGACCTGGTGGCTTAAACTCACGCCGGGCGTGTGCACATGCATGCCCAAGATCCCAAGAGGAGAATGGAGGAGAAGGGATTGTGGTGTGGCCATCCTCCCGGGGGTGATTTCTTGCTTTCTGTCTGTCTCTCTGTGTCTTTCTGGTGAGCCCACGTGCCCTATAACAAAAACCTTTCAAAAAAAGAAAAAAGAAAGAAAGTGTGAGACAGAGAGGAATACAACTCCATCCAAACTCGCTCCCACAGTGTGGTCTAAGGAGTCACTTCCCTCCTCCTTGTTCTCTGGTCTTCACAGTGGGATGGTTGAAGGTAGCTACAATTGAGGTTTCATCTCTCTCTGGCATGACCCTTTTTTGTGGTTGGCATTACATGCAGTATCAGATCCAAGAGCCTCCTCTTAGCCTAATGGGTGGAACTCTGGCATGGCTCTCAAAATCTCTACTCCCTAGGGCCATGTTGTGTAATGCCCTCTCCCTGAGGGAAAATTTGATGTAGTATGTGGCTTATAAAGGACAGGATAATAGAAACCAATAAGATGTCATATACAAGACAGTCATGGAAACTATGTGTCCTCTGTCTGGTTCTTTGTCCATTTCCTCTGTCCATCTTCCTCTGTCTCTCCCTCTCTTTCTGATCCCAGGAAGTAGCAATGCAAGGTGGATTGTGGAGATCTGTCCTTGGACAGATCCCAGTGGCAAGGAACTAACAGAAGACCTCAACTAACAGAGAAGAACTGAGGCCCTCAGCACATGGACTCCTGCCAAGAACCTGAGAGAGCTCAGAGGTGAGTCCATCCAGTTTGAGCCTCAGTGTGTCCACAGCTCCAGCCTCCTGGCAGACTTGGGTCCAGAGGCCCAGCTGAGCCATGCCCAGCTCGGGTCCACAGAAACTGCAATGATGACTGTGGATGTTGGAAGCTGACAGTGAGAATAACATTATAAACAATGGCAGACCATGAGCAGTGTCCAGGCGTGAGGTCTGTCCTGCCTGCACACCTTTCTCCCAAGCTCATTCAGACAGTGTCCTCATTCTGATTCCCTCCCTGTGTAAACTCCTTCCTTGCATCCATGTGCCCTGAGCCTCCACTCAAGCACACTGATCCCAGGTGTGTGCAGGGCTGGCTCCCTCTGATCTCAGCTTCAGTGGCCCCTCCGGGTGACCTCTCAGACAGCCCACTAGGGACCCAGCCTGTTTCCCACCCCAGCACTTTCTCTCGTCTTTCACTCACATTTGCTTTTATGACTTTCTTTGTTTCCACCTCCAGACTGTGAGCTCCCGGGAACAGGGTCCCCATTGGTGACTTTCAGAGATTCCCTGGGGCCCGAATCCATTCCTGCCCATGGTGAGCGCTTGTGTCTAGTTGTTGAGTGAAAAGATGAGCAGTTCTCAGAGCCCTCTGACCCCCTCTGAGCACCTCACCTGCTGGAGATAGATTGTAGCGAAGGATGGTTCACATTGGGTGCAAACAAGGGGACACCAGAATGACCCTAGGGGCTTTATTTTTATTTATTTATTTTTTTACCTCATTCCCTCATCCTCTGGTATCTCTGCCTTGCAAATCCCTCATTCTTAATTTAACTATCCAGGGGGATGTAGATTACAAGCATTTTTTTAAGAGCATGAAGTGTGGGGCTGGTGGGTCATAATTTAACAAAGCCAACATCTGGCTTTCATCTCTCGGCTTTCAAAGCATTAACTTCTGTAGATAATCATACTATAGTTATTGGATCTTCACATTCTTCTCTCTTGGTTATTCCCGTCAACGTGACAATTATGATCTACTATCTTTCATTTTAAACAAATGCTTGCTCTTGATGACTTCCCCACCTGCTATTATTTCCTATACGTGCTGCTCTTCACCGCAAAACTTTTCAGATAAGCTTTCTAATGGATTGCCTCCACAGCCTCATCTTTCCTTCCAAACACTTCTTTCCTGGCTCCACCTGCTCCACTGAGCACAATGTACCCTGTCTCCCCCTGGTGGCCAGCCTGAGCACTGCAGTCCCAGCCTGAAGCCCAGAAACAAAATCCTTCCCTGCTTTGGTGTCCTCAGAGAAGGTGTGCCTTCCAGAATGGAGGGCACATCATGGGGTTCAGCAGGCTGCAGGGTCATGAGAGGGGCCTCAGTAGACTCCCTGCACCCCCTATCCAAATGCACATGACATGCATTGTCCCTGGGATGTCCAGATCA
Source organism: Tupaia tana (assembly GCA_026018925.1). Taxonomy (NCBI): domain Eukaryota; kingdom Metazoa; phylum Chordata; class Mammalia; order Scandentia; family Tupaiidae; genus Tupaia; species Tupaia tana. Next base: position 6,335,491 of record JAKSZU010000013.1, on the reverse strand, counting down.
CATCACTGGCCTCTCGACCCAGCCAAGTCAGTGACTTGAACCCCACTTCCAAAAGACAACCTGAGTCTCCAACACTGCTAGTCACGTTCCTGGACCTTGAACACATGGCTTAGTGCTCTGCCATTTCCACAGAATCCCAGGTTCTTCAGCCTTGGAAACTCACAATATGCAACTTACGAAGTCTGTAGAAAGACGATATTACCCAAGGCCCCGGGTGCACTGTGGGTCACTGATGGCCAGCTCTGATGAACGAAAGCAGCACACACTTCTGTGAGCCCGAGGATCTTCGGGGTCACAAAGGTAAACCTCCCAATTTTCAGAGAAGAACTCTGCAGCCTTTTCTCCCGTGGCTTCCCCGACTCTAATGGATCCCACCGTAGGGTCAGGGGCCCAGGTGGTGGATATAGGATCCCATAATCTGTTCTCTTAAGCCTTTTCTGGGGCTAGCCATGACCAGATAGACCCCAAAACCTTGGGAGTCTCCCTACCCATCAGGCTTGCATATCTCCCCTCCCCATGCTAGGTGTCCCTGTTACTTCTCTGCTGTCCCCTCTTTCTTTGACCCTCACCCTGAACTGTGTGTGTGTGTGTGTGTGTGTGTGTGTGTGTGTACAGCTGTGCACTCACCTGTGTGAAAGCTGTTATGCATATACAGAAACTGCGAAAAAAGAGCTCCACATGGAAGGGCTGACCCTGGCCCAGGAGGGTGCTGTCCCTTCCCTAGACTTTGCCTGCCAGGTGAGCCCTGGCCCCTCTGCTCCCTGTGTCCTGATTGTCCCAGGAGGGATTGGATATGAAACTCAGGGTGTGTGTGGCCAGCCTCTCCCTGTTGTGTCTCAGTGGATGGCACACTCAGAGGCTGGTATGGACCCCCATAAACAAGTGGATGTGGGGACCCCTGTGCAGGGAGATGGGAGATGCACAGTAAGTGTAAAACCAGAGTCTGAGGCACATGCCCAGATCCCCTCTGGGCTGAAACAAGGGACCCCTGCATGGTCTATCCTCAGTTTCCCCTGTCCCTGCTGTCTGCTGTGTGAACCATGTAAACTCTGGAGCTACAGGCCAACCCCACCCCAGTCAGGACAGGTGGGGTGGAGACTCAAAGACAGAGAACCATGGAACATAACCCCTCCCTCACTTTTGTGTCCGCAGAATCACCAAGGGACAACCTTGTGCAGAGCTGGGTGAGGCTGACTGAGGTGGATGGATACCAGGCTAAAAAGGAGAGCAGTAGGCCCACCCTCACCTGCCTCCATGCCTCTGAGCTCCCTGGCTGCACCTAAGACCTTAAAGTCCATCCTGAGTATAACTGAAATCCAACCAGTGTAACAAGGGGCCCCATAACCATGCTTGAGTGAGCGTTGGGAGTACTCGTGACTAGGGAACCCTTAGGTGCTCAGAGATTTATTTCCTTTTACAGATGAGCAATGGCACCAGCGATAGAAGCCACCCAGCTCCAAGTGGCCAAGCCTAACTGTGCACGAAGGCCTAAAACCACTGCTGCTCAGCATCTCTCATCCCCACCTTGATCATCAGGACCTGGCCCGGGCTTTCACCAGTTAGACGATCTTCTGAATCCAGTGCTTCAGTGTCTGAATCTCTGGGCTTTACACATTGTCTACTCACTATCTTGGAGTGGGCATCACAAACTCGATCTCAATCCCGGATCAAGGGGCTCTGAAAAGTTGCCACATGAACTTGCCTGTCACAGAACCAGACCATGGCCCAGACCAGGGTTGAAGCGAAGACAGCTGATGACAAAGGCTGTGCCCTGCACAAGGTGACCTCTGAGGCCAGCCCTGAAGGTGAGTCCACCATGTGTGAGGGCTGTGGGCAGGGACATGACAGGGATAGGTCTATGGGGGTCAAGGGCTTGGAGGTGGGGTGGGGTCTCTGGGTGAGCAAGTATCCAGCACTTACAGGTGTGGGGTGTCCCTGGAGAGAGCCTTTGGACAGGATCATAGAGGGCTCTGATTGCAGGGCATAGAGTCAGGTCAGTGTATCTTTCTGGGATTGAGTGGGGAAAATGCGGTAGAGAGGACACTTAGGACACAATTGTGGGCCCTCCATGGTGGGTCTAGCTGTGTTATTGCTTCACCACCATCTGGCCCAAGTTCGATGACTTCCATGGTTTCTTTTCTGACAGTAATAAGACCATATGACTGAGAAAGTAAGGCCATATCTGAGTATTTAAGCCTTTGAGTGAATATGACACAGGGCACAGTGCCAAGAAACTGAAAGATGCTTTCTAGAGTCTCCATTATGCAAAACATTTAAAACCACATGACACAAAGTTCAGGCAATAAGGACAGTTCTACAGGGTCTCATTGGTCATAGTCCTTGTTTAGAGTATGATGGTGACTGAGGATGATGGTCCACTGGAAAGTGGCCTGATCTAAGGAAGGATTCGATTCCGTGATAGCTTGATGACGCAAGTTATAATGACCTGGTGCCCGTATAAAAAAATAAAGATTAGGAAACTCTGAAAAGCCAAGCTTGCCATCCGCCACTCAGGAGACTTGAAGACCATTTGCTGGCGGTTTCCACACAACTTATGTTCCTTTCCCTTGAGAAATTACTTAATACATTTGGTGGAGAAGCAGCAATATCAGCTACCTTTGAATTAAACTCTCTGCAGTATTATAATCAGGAGAAAGATAGGTGCAGCATTCCGCTCTGTCCAGTACCACACACAAGCCTCCAACATGAGCAAAAGGGAGAGCAAGCTGCATGTTGCACCCTGAAGTGCTTCTGCTGGCATAGACAGGATCATCTGCTTCTTGGAGGGTGACCGCTACACTTCTTAATCCCTAAGAGCTGATGTTGGCTGCAAAGAACAACAATTCCCAATATATGAAGTAGCTTTAAATTCTGGGTCAGCCCGTGGCATGGTGGTTATGTCTGCTGCATCCCACACAGTCAACGGGTGGTTTAAGTCCTGAATTTTGCTGCTTGAAAACACTTCTGGCAAGTGTGTTTGTGGGCTCAAAATTACAAAAGAGTGGAGACAAGGAAGAAAAGAAATTGTGGCATGACCATACCCCATTGGTGGGTGCTTTCTCATTTCCCCTCTCCTTCTCCGCCTCTTGCCATATCTGACTATGTCTTCTGGCAAAATAAAATACAAACAAACAAACAAAAACCCATAAATTTCACACAGCGAAACTTTACTCCCACCAAGAGTGAGCCCAAAGGAGCCCCACTGGGACTTTCATCAGCAGAAACCAATTCGATTTATCTATTTACAGATGGAAGTAGGAGTTAGCCAAGCCAAATAGCAAGACTTAGACCATTGAAGAGACAGAACACAATAGACAGATTCTACATAGACCCTGGATAGAGCTTAGTGGTGGAAGAGAAAGCCACCGTGTGGCACTGAGCAGAGGTCAGTTTTATCTGCTGGCCGATACATTTGCATAGATTCTCAACAAGATTTAAAGGAATATTTTCTCTTCTGTGGCTGTGATTCCTCTATTGTATGCTATAAGGGTACATAGCCATGCCTGGCAGCAGGGAGCTCTACTGGATTTAATCCAGTGATACCATAAAAGCCATCACTTGTACCCACATAGAAAGTTCCCAGGCCTTGGGGCTAGCAAGTAGTGTGGTGGTTAAAGGTGCTGGATTCCCACATGGCCAACTGTGGTTCGAGTCCCAGACCAGGAGGCTTTCTCTCTCACTTTCCCTTTCTCTCTTCTCTCTGTCTCTGTCTGATTAAGTTAAAATAATAATAATAATAAATGGAATTAAACAAAATAAATAATAATTTTTAAAAAGTTCCCAGGTCTTGAATATATGTTGCCCAGGTGCACAATACATGTTGTGTAGACACCACCCAGACAGGTTTTTGTATCTAGTAGTGAATAGGCTACTGACTAGAAGGTCAACTAGAAGGTGTTAATTCCAGAAAATGTAACAAAGAAAATTAAGTGGTCATGTGTAAAATGTCAAAGAAAACTCTCTACTTCTCTGGGGTCTGAGCAGTCTCTTGCTGGGAAGCTGGGGGGACACCAGCACCAATGGAATGGCATGCTCACATCTTGTTGGCACGATCCCATAGACCCAACAATATCTCTGATTTCTTTTTTTATTTTACTTTTTTGAGAGGTTTTTGCTATAGGGCGTGTGCACTCACCAGAAAGAGAGACAGGAAGACAGAAAGTGAGAAATCACCCCCCAGTGGGGATGGCCATGCCGCAATCCCTTCTCCATTTTCCTCTCTGGATCTTGGGCATGCACACACACATGCTGGGTGTAAGTTTAAGCCACCATGTCCGGGACTCGAACTGTGGTTGACTACATGGGAGTCCAGCAACATAGCCATTACGCTAACTGCTGGTCTCATTGACTCTGATTTCTTAACAGAGTATAAACCTTTGTTAAAGTCAACACCAATTATTGTCCCATAGACTCCCCTATATGTAAAGGGGGAGGTTAATACTTTAAAACTGGATGGTGACAAATATCACCTTAAACAGAGTTACATCTGACTACACAGGTTGGGTTGTAACAGAATACCCTGTTTGATATTTCCTTTTTTCAGTTTATGATGTAAGATCTGTCAACAGAAAGTATAAAGTCACGATTATCCAATAGGGTATTGTGTAAGACAACATGATCCCACGTAGTTATGCTGTTTGCTGTCACCTGGTAGAGGTATTAGTGGCTCAAGGTTAAGTAAATGTCAGTGTATTAGATAAAGATTATAATAGAAGAAAAGAATTTCCTAAGATGCTAGGCTATTGAAAGAAGCAAAGTTTGATGAATTCAGGAGACATCCTGCCACATGTGAGTCTCGAAGAACAGTTCTTTTCCTAAAACTAAGATCTCTCCAATTTGACTTGTGCTCCCACTGTTTTCAAACAATTAGGTTAGCCTTGCATCTGGGTCTAATTGCAGGCTACAAGTTGATACTCCTTCAAACCCTTAAAGGAAATAGAACTTGGTACATTTTAAGCTCAGAATGTTTCACAAACAATATTTTTGATGTGAATTTTTATTTTATAGCTGGAGGATGGGAGGAATCTGCTTCTTTAAGACATTTAAACATTCCATTAATGATATTAAACCTTAATATCATAACTAATTCCAATTCATGATTTAATGGCCCTGGCTGGAAAAAGAGTGTTCTCCCCATAGTTTATGAGCACCCGAAGGAAAACCCTTGGGTTTTGAGGATAATAGTTGTGGCTAGGGTCAAGGTTACAATCAGGTTACTCGGAGTACCATTTTCATCAGCTACCAAGAATTTGAGGCTCATTTCTAGGAGCTAGCACAGTGGATTTAGAAGCCATGAGGAGAACTCTTGCTGACACTGTTAACAAAATTGTAGAGCCAGTGCCAGGGCTGTTGGAGTTCAACAGAGGTCTTTACACACTCTCACCGAGGAGTACAAAACTTCTAGGCTACTAAAATTACACAGAACAAAAGTCTTAAAACTGAATTTACTCCAACTAGAAGGAGAAACCAAAATAAACCAAGAGACTTCAAGGCCCCTCATAAGTCAATGTCTCTAGTGGCTCAGTTGTGGCCACTGCCCTGCCAGGAGGATCCCAACTTGGGTGTAGATGGACCTAGAGCAGGTAGCCAAGCACTCCAGTATGGAAAAGCCTAGCAAAAACTATCAGAATCAGTCCAGCCAGTATGTGGTGGTAAGGAGGCTGGATCCCATGTGGATGAAAGTGAGGTTTGAACCCCAGACCTGGCGGCCAAAAAACAAGCCAATAGATTTTCGCTTGACCATTTCCATGGTGGGGGGTCAGGGGATGATTGTGCTTTCTCAGTTTTCTTCTATATCTATAGCAAATAAATGAAACTATCAGAATCAACATCACCAGAACTCTGAAAGATAGCCAACAGTTTATAACAACCAAGTATAAAGACATATTGAACTTTTGAACTTTTATTCCTGACCCATTACCTCAGTGGCCTTGTCAGTCATTCAGGACTGGATGCTATGCATCATCATTTGCATAGAGACTTGAATGCAGACCTAGGGCAACTTTTCCTACAAAAGATAAGTCCTGTGACCAGCAGGTGGTGTGGTGATTAAGGTGCTGGACTCCCATGTGGCTGCCCATGAGTTGAGTCCTGCATCCAGAGACTTGAAACTCAGGCTGTGTGTGTGTGTGTGTGTGTGTGTGCCCAAAAAATCCCAAGAGGAGAATGGAGGAGAAGGGACTGTTTTGTAGCCATCCTCCCTGGGGCCGAGGGTGATTTCTCACTTTCCTTCTCATTTTCTCTCTCTGCCTCTCCAGTGAATACATGCACTCTATTGAAAAATCCTTTGAGAGAGAGAGAGACCCTCTCTTAGTCCCATCCAAGTGCTTTTGTTTTGGGCAGAAGACCATCTCTCATCTCTCTCCAGTTAGCAAACTATTTACTACAATAAGGTCTTTGTTTCTAAATTTATTTGTGTTATAAGTATCTTTTTGTTGAAAGATATTTTTGTTATATGTAATTTTACAATCACAAGTAAATGCTTTATTGGAAGGAAATCCATGGAAGCACCATAGGAGCCTGTGGCATTTTCCTCACCCTCATTCTGTCCCCTTCCTGCTCAGTGGCACCTTGAAGTAGACCAAGTAGACCCTCAGACTATGAGGGTAATAATTGTGGGCAAGGTCAAGGTTACAAGGTCAGGTACACATCTGATCAACACCAAGTGGCACCTGGTTCCAGAGGAAGCAGAGCAGGCCTTGACATAGTCTCAGAACCTGTTTCCACATATCTGAGTTCTCTGAGGGCAGAGAAGTGGCTACATGGAAGGCTTTCCTGAAAGCAAAGAGACAGGCCTGCGATGCTACCCAGCTGGCAGGAGGGCCTGACAACCATCCCAGAGTGGCAGAAACTCAGCCCCACCTTCTATGACAGCTGCCTGAGTAGGGGGCATGGCCAATGGACTAAGAGCTCCACGGATTGGTGCAATTGTCCAGGAAGAGATGGAGCTTCCATCTTGTCTCCTAGGCTCCAAGGGACTTGCAATCTGGCCTTTCATCTATCTCTTCTGAGAGGCCATAGGCTCTGGCTTCAGGACTGCCTGGCCTTGCTGCCTTCCCCATGCTCCTAGTCAACCTGGCCTTGCCCCTACTACCTGGTGGCATGGCTCCTGCCTGAGGAGCAGCAAGGGCTGCCTCTAGGATGATCACAGATCTGGGACTACAGGGCTTCCTGAGGCAGGCAGCTTACCTAGGCTTTCACAGCCAGCAGGAGGACAGGAGTTTGGGGTGAGTAGCAGGTAGGACCCAGGGCAATCCGTTTTCCCAGGAGGAGGAGTGGAGCCAGGAGGAGTTGGTGCTGGGAGGGAGGTGCATGGGGAGGCTGTGGTCAGGGGAAGACGCAGCAGACGCTTAGGCATCTTGGCGATCCAAGACCAAGAGCACAGAACAGGTGTTCATGTTTTTTTTTTGTTTGTTTGTTTCTTTTTTTTTTTTTTTTTTTTTGGAGAGGTTTTTCACTATAGGGCGTGTGCGCTCACCAGGCAGACAGAGAGAGACAGAGAGACAGAAAGCGAGAAATCACCTCCCAGGGGGGATGGCCATGCCGCAATCCCTTCTCCTCCATTCTCCTCTCGGGATCTTGGGCACGCACGCACACGAGCCCGGCGTGAGTTTTAAGCCACCGGGTCCGGGACACGAACCACGGTCGACTACGTGGGAGTCCAGCGACATAGCCATTACGCTAACTGCTGGTTCCCCAGGTGTTCATGTTTTTACAGTCACTGAAATACTAGATTGGGAGGCTTCTGTTAATATGGAAAGAGAGAGAGTGGGTCAAAGTGGAAGATACACTCAGAGGTCTCCAGTGTCAGAATCCTGTACATGCAGTGTCTGGGAAATGATAGCTGGGTTAGTCCCCAACTGAGGGGTATTGCACAGTTCTTCCAGATAATAATTCCTGTCTGTCACTATTGCAGAGACCTCAAGTTGCCTTGTAGTCCAAGAACAGCATGTGGGATAGGCCTCTCCAGCTATGTGCCTTATTTGGGAAGGGGCTTCTTGTTTTTCTTTGGCAGACATGTGAATGATCCTTGCAAATTGTTTGAATTTGCTAAGCAGCGCCTTCAAACGATTTGCGTGTTTTTCAGGCACTTTAAAATCTTTTTTTTTTTTTTTTTTTTTTTTTTTTTTTTTTTTTTTTTTTTTAAAGGGATTGCAGCATGGTAACCTTCCCTGGAGGAGATTTCTCATTTTCCCTCTCATTGTCTGTCTCTCTCTCTCCAGTGAGTGCATGTGCCCTAAGGCAAAATTCTCTAAACAAACAAAACCAGTAGCTGCATCTAGATAAAGGTATCCTGTTATTCACAATCCATGCAACTGTTCTTTCTTTTATTCTCAGGGTTTAATTTAAAACATATTGCAATGGGGCCTGCAGAAAAGGAGGGGTTGGAGGATGGGAACAATCAGGGGACACAGGAACACAATGGCAGGCCAGGGCCACAGCTTCTGTCCTGGAGAGGAGGGCTGCAGACAAAAGACCAGGACTGGAGCTGGAGTGGAAGAGGGAAGGGGAGACACTGGCTGCCTTCCCCCACCCCCAGGAAGCACATCTAATGTCCGGATCCCCTCATTTACCTGCCCCCCTATGGTTCCCTCTCTTGTTCTACCTCTGGCCCTAATAACTCCTTCTTTCACTCCCCTGGACTTTGTTTCCCCCTGACCGAGTCTCAGATAGGATGGTGTTTAGGGCCTGGCCCCAGACAACCTTGCCTTATGAAGATGCAACCTTTGTCTTATTACTGTCCCTAGTTACATCTCACATTTTCCCCCTCTTAGAATCAAGAATCATCATTTTCCTGCCCTTCTCTCCTAGCTCCCTCTAGGAAAAAATAAAAATAAAAGAAGGGGAGAAAAGAAAGCACCAGCTCCCCAGAGAGGGGCTGCAGTGGGGAGAGCACTGGAAGGAGAGCAGGAAGGGCCAGTGAGGATGGGCTCCCAAGTCCCTGGGGGGACAGGACAGGGGATGACAGGGGATGCTGTCCTCTGCCACCACTGCCCACTGTCCAGGGGACTTTGACACAACCGAGGGGACACGTGCCTGTCCCACTGACAGAGAGAAAAAAAGAGCAGCTGAAACAAATCCTCAAAACCTAGCAAATTTCCCTAAGAAAACATTTCTTTCCCCTTTGTTTACGGAGGCTCCCTGCTTGGCAGGATGTAGTACAGAGCTGCTGAGAAAAGAGGAGAGAAGGACTGTACCAAGGGGCTTTCCTCCACTCTTCCCTCTGCCTCCATCAACTTCAGACCCACCAGGGCTGGAGGGAAGGATGAGAGCTCACAGGCCTGCCCCCATCTCCCTAGAGGGAGTCCCTTAGCTGTGGGAGGGGCCACCTCTGCAGCCATGTTTGCCTCAGCCCCACAAGCTGCCCTTGCCCTTAGACAAACCTCACCTGTTGCAACTTTTCCACAAGTTTAATTACTTTCAAATATACCTTTTAAAAGGATCATTGCCTGTGTGCCCTGAGTTTTAGCTAGCCTTTGAGATTTGGGGTTTTCATTCCCATGGCCACCGAAAGCACACCCAGACCCCAGAACTGTAATGCCAGCTTTAAACAGTTTCAAGCAGGATGGTGACACAGTGGTAAAATGCATCCCTCTGAGTGCCAGACCCACTTGGGAAGGTAGGCTGTTTGAGTCTGGAGGCCTGAGTACCTTGGGCTGTGTGTTGCCGTGAATCAGACACATTGTAGCTGGAGGGTAGGTTGTGGAGTCAACACCCTCTTGAATAAATAAACAAGCTTAAAAGAAATAAAAGAAAAAAAAAAAACAAAAAAAGAGTTCTCTCAGATTCTGTCCCAGGCAAGCACCTGGAATCCTCATTCTGTATTTGAAGCATTATGGCATTTTCACAGGGTTTTACAAAATAATGAAAAAGGGCACCACCCAAAGATTTTTTTGTTGTCTTTTAATTATACATAATCTATGACAAATAAAAACAAAAATCCAAAGATTTGAAAAGCCATGTTCATACTAGGTAACTCCAATTTCTCTTTTTGGTGCCACCACGTCACTGTCATCCATCTTTTCTGGTGTAAACTGGTTTGCAGGCGCTTCCTCTGCTTTACTTTCAGTTCCCTCCCCTCCTCCAGATTCCCAGTTCCCAAATATGTGCTGGCTCTTTGTCCCCTCTAGTTCTTGTCACCCTCAAGCACTTACTCTTGTTAAATACTTTACCTTTCCAACAGTTTTACAGAATCCTAGCTCACATGCAATACAATTTACCCACTTTCAGTGTAGTCCCAGAGTTGTGCATTCATCACCCCAGTCAGCTTGAAAACATTTAATGACTTCAAAAAAGAGAGACCCCATCATCTTTAACTATCTTTCACCACCAACCCCACCCTACCCATAGCATGAACCAGCCCCAGATCTTTCTGTCTGTATAGATTTCCATCTTGTGGACATTTCATAAGAACAGAATCATGTGAAATGTGGTTGTTTGCAACTGACTTCTTTTTTTTTTTTTTTGAGAGGTTTTTGCTATAGGGCATGTGCACTGGCCAGACAGACAGAGAGAGACTGAGAGACAGCGAGAAATCACCCCCCGAGGAGGATGGCCACACTGCAATCCCATCTCCTCCATTCTCCTCTCGGGATCTTGGGCACGCATGCACACGTGCCCGGCGTGAGTTTAAGCCACCGGATCCGGGACTCAAACCGTGGTTGACTACATGGGAGTCCAGCGGCATAGCCATTATGCCAACTGCTGGTCCCTGCAACTGATTTCTTGTAGTTAGCATAATGTTCTCAAGGTTCTTGTGGCATTTATGCATACTTTACTCCTGTTGTGACACTCCACATTTGGGTTGTTTCCACCTTTTGCTCTTTCTTTTTTAATTCTTTGCTAGATTTTTTGCTATAGATCATGTGCACTTGCTGGAGAGAGAGAAAAAGAGAGAGAGACAGAGACAGAGACAGAGAGACAGAAAATGAGAAATAACCCTCCATGGGAGATGGCCTTGCCACAATCCCTTCTCCTCTCAGTATCCTGGGCATGTATGCACATGCGCCAGACATGAGTTTTAAGCCGCTGAGTCCAGGACTCAAACCATGGTTGACTACGTGGGAGTCCAGCTATGTAACCAACTGCTGGTCCCCCCACCATTTGCTCTTATGACAAAGATGCTGTGAACATTGGTGCGGGAGTTTCTATGTGGACATATATTTCTACTCCCCTGGGGAGATACGGAGGAGTGGCTTGCTGGGTCACATGGCCACTCTCAGTTTACCATTTTGAGGAACTCCCAGGTTGTTTTACAAATAGCTACACCATTTATATTCCCACCAGAAGTCTAGGAGGCTTCCCATTTCTCCACATTCTCTCACTTTTTATCTGATTTATTAATTCTGGCCATCCTAGAAGATGTGCAATGTTATCACATGGGGGTTTTATTTTCATTTCCCTGACTATAAATGAGGTCAAGGATCTTTTCATGTTCTTTACTTTAACTGACATATTGGGAAGGTGAGGAGGTCTAGTGTACTTGACCTACAATATTTAGCTGGAAACATAATAACTGATTTTAAAAGTCTAACAGAAAAAAATACTTTGTTTTCTGCTAAATATTTGAAAATGTTTATACACCAAGCTCAAGTTTTATCAGTATACAGTTTTCCACGTTAAACTGTGTGATCAAGAGACTGCGATGTTGGGTACTGAATCTTTTCTGTGACATTCCTTCATGTGTGGAGCAGGGGGAGAGATTTACTTTGACTCCTCAAGATTTACCAAAAACCAGAGCAAAACTGATTGCAAAATCCTATAGAGAGTTATATTTTTCAGTCACTGATGCTGCATACAACATGTTCCTCGTGTGGTAAACAGCAAAAGGAGTGAGAGCACTGACCCAGGTGTGTAGCATATCTTGTAAAAGAAGGAATGCAAGGTGTTTAAATGGACTTTGGGGGGCACCAGCAGTTAGCGTAATGGCTATGTCACTGGACTCCCATGTAGTCGACTACGGTTCGAGTCCCGGACCTGATGGCTTAAAACTCACGCCGGGCGCGTGTGCGTGCGTGCCCAAGACCCCAAGAGGAGAATGGAGGAGAAGGGATTGCAGCATGGTCATCCCCCCAGGGGGTGACTTCTCACTTTCTGTCTCTCTTTCTCTCTCAGTCTGTCTGGCGAGCGCATGCACCCTATAGCAAAAACCTCTCCAAAATAAATAAATAAATAAATACGTGAATAAAAATAAAAGGACTTTGGCACGTTAATCTCTGTAGAAGCAGTGGGGCATCACACATGCCAAATGATGATAACTGTAGAAGTGGGGTTTTGGGCACATGGGGTGTTATATCTTTTTATCTTCTTGTCTATTATTATTATTATTATTATTATTATAAGAAATACAGAGACAGACAGAGAGATAGAAAGTGAGAAATCACCCCCAAGAGGGAATGGCCATGCCGCAGTCCGTTCTCCTCCATTCTCCTCTCAGGATCTTGGGCATGCACGCACACATGCCCGGCATGAGTTTAAGCCACCGGGTCCGGGACTTGAACTGCGGTTGACTACATGGGAGTCCAGAGACACAGCCATTACACTAACTGCTGGTCCCTGTTTATTACTTTTTATAATAAAAAAAATTCTAGGGTCAGCAGATGGTATGATTGTTAAGATGCTGGATCCCACATGGTTCAAGTCCTGGTCCCAGCAGCCTAAAAACCACACTGACACGTGTGTATGCAAAAAATCCTGAGAGAATGGAGAAGGGATTACAGTGTGGCTATCCCCCTGTGGGTGATTTATCATTTTCCTACTCTTTCTGTCTCTCTACTGCAAAAACAAGTGCTCTCTGGCAAAAAATCTAAAAAAAAAAAAAAATTCTAAAACTAAGTTATTGGGTGCCTTATGATGAGAGAGAGAGAGGGTCATAAGAATTGTCTGGATCAGTCCGTGGGAACTACAGTTTAATATTCTATAAATAAAGACACTTACTGAAATGCAATTATTTTAGTTTGGGTGCTTTGAATGAAAACATAAAGGAGGGACGAATACAGTATTTTGAAGGTTATTAGATAAAAGTTTCCTCCAGATGTCTTCTAGTTCCTGTCAGCATGGAGTCTACCACATCTCTGAGCAAGTGGAGATGGTCTAAGTTTGAGGAAAGTGAAGATGTTTGAAATAGATTTAAGAACATGGAAGAGAGTGGACTAAGCAAGTGGTGTAAAGATGGTTCAATATTTGCAAATCCAGGGACCAGCAGTTAGCATAATGTCTATGTCACTGAACTCCCATGTAGCAGGCTGCAGTTCAAGACCCGGTGGCTTAAATTCACGCCGGGCGCGTGTGCGAGCGTGCTGAAGATCCTGAGAGGAGAATGGAAGAGAAGGGATTGTGGCATGACCATTCCCCCCTGGGGGGTGATTTCTTGCTTTCTATCTCTCTGTCTGTTTCTGTCTTTCTGGTGAGCGCAGGCACCCTATAGCAAAAAAAAAAAAAAAAAAAAAAAAAAAAAAAAAAAAAAAAAAAAAAAAAAAAAAGACAAACAAACAAACAAACAAAAAACCTCTCCAAATATATATATATATTTGCAAATCCATAAATATGATCCCACCATATCATCTCTGTGCTCCATTTGTTGTACTCACTGTTAGTTAACATATAGAAATTATTCATGAGTGAAGAGTATTCAGGTAGTCCTGGATCTGACCATGAATTTATGTTGGTGCCACAAATCAAATAGTGATTGCTCACTTATAAGAAGGTATTTCTAGAAAGGCAGAGAGTCCTAGGAGTTCCCAGGTATAAGGAATAAAGGAAACTGGAGGAGGTTCATTTGATGTGGAAACTCTTAAATGTTGTTTACCTTAAAAACCATGAAGTCTACCACCGAAAGTTTAGTGGATACATTAGTAAGAGAAAAAACCAATGAGAAAGAGTTGAATAATTAATAGATTAACAGCATATACAGAAAGCAGAGGAGGTGAGGCCAAAGGGTAGAATGTGATGCTGATTTCTCCAGATGTCCCAGGTGTTCCTGATGATAAGTTCTGTAATGTAGAAGTAAGTGACCTAGAGTGAAGGGGAAGGACCCTATGATAGGACACAAGAGGAGTTCAGAGGGGACAGAGGAAATGGGAGGCCATGTCGCTGGCTAGTACCCACATGAATGTCGGGGTCCTCTGATTCCCGCCTTGTGACTTTCCTGGGGATTTCACATAATCTGTATTCTTTCTTCAACCCTAACCTTCTGACTCTTCAGGTCAATGGTATAATGTAGGACAAGAGTTTGGAGTGGGGCACAGGGGGTTCTATGGACATCTGTTTAGCTTTTGTTTATATTTTGACATCCAGCTCAAAGTTTATCCACAAATATTTCTGAAAAAACTATTTCAAGGGTCCTCTAGGAAACTCACCTAATATTTGAGTCCTGGACTGTGAAAGTGGAGTTGCCTTCCCTCCAAACCTGAAATTAAAGTTGATATGTGTGCTGTCTTGGCCAAAAAGAGCATTTTATGGAGGTCTATTGTGAGATTCCAGTGCATTGTTCAAAACTAGCCTGTGGGTCAGTAGCTGCAGATGTTTACACTGGGGAAGCTGTGTCATGGTTCTCCTAAGCCCACGAAGCTCAAAGTTTTCATCCCCTTCCTAATAGGAGACATGAACTCCCTATGGGCAAGATTCTGCATGTGGTCATGACGCAGGGCTGAAGGCAGGCACCGTAATCGTCTTTCCCAGAGTGAGGGCTACCCTGCCTGACAACAGCCCTGTTGCTATTGTTTTTAGGACTCAAGGAACAGCCACATGGACACCTCTGTCTCAGTCAGCTATACAATTCCCTGAGCTTTGGGGAAGGGATGCCTGGATCTGACAGGGAAAATGGGGAGCAGGATAGGATTATAGTGGGATGGAGTATTAACCTTTGTTCTACCAGTAATGCCATTTTTTCCCATTCTTTATCTTTTTCCTACTTTCCTACTGTAAGGCCACTTTTCTGTGCCTAAGCTTTGTTTTGCTCTGGGAGGTAAGTGCCTACCTGACCACATTCCAAACACTGACAACCAAGTGATCCTTTAGCTCTTAAAAAAAAGTGTCATTCCATGCAGCTTGAAGATATACCTGAGGAGAGGAACAACTTTTTTTTTTTTTTTTTTTTTTTTTTGGAGAGGATTTTTGCTATAGGGCGCGTGCGCTCGCCAGACAGAGAGAGACATAGAGACAGAAAGCGAGAAATCACCCCCCAGGGGGGATGGTCACGCCGCAATCCCTTCTCCTCCATTCTCCTCTCGGGATCTTGGGCACGCACGCACACGCGCCCGGCATGAGTTGTAAGCCACCGGGTCCGAGACGCGAACCGTGGTCGACTACGTGGGAGTCCAGCGACATAGCCATTACGCTAACTGCTGGTTCCCAGGAGAGGAACAACTTTTGCAAGATGACTTTTCAGTAGGGAAAACTCAGCAGTAAGGTCAAAACATGCTACCCCAAACCAGGCTAGTATCACTGCTGAAAAAACTTCAGCATTTCAGCGAAGGCTCGCCACCTGTGTGATTCTCTGCTCATGGAAAACATTGTTTAAGAACGTAACTGTCTTTGACGTCTTTTCAAATAAGGAAGACCTCTCTACTGCAGTGCTGTAAAGGTTATGAAATTATCAATGAGAAAACTCAGGCTGCCATACTGTGTTATTAAGGTTCAGCTAACAGTTGTCAAGATGATCTCATCTCCTCAATTTCATCAGGGAGGGAAGGAGCTTTTTGAGGCACATGATTCTGCAGCAAGCTCTCCTGGAGACTGGCCCTCTTCTAGAAGCCGAAAGAGGCAAATAGTAAGAGCTACTAAATCCCTTCCTTTCCCTTAGTCCAAGCCCAGGTTTACTCAGGCCTGATGCCCTCAGTGTAGAACACACATACACACACACACAGATTACTGCTCTTATTGGTGACTTTACTGAGGTAATCTATATCTTCAACAACAAATGCACTATTTGTGGAGAAGGGTTCAATATTTTTAATAAGGAGTGAGAATATTGGAATAGTAGTAAGAGTTTTGCTCTTTAAATGCGAAGAAGGAATCTCTGGAAATGTATAGGAAATCCATCAGCAGGGAGCCTTCAGGAATGGAAAGGGCGGCTGAAGGCACCTGGCTGACTTGATGCCTGCTTGGATGGGCACATGGTTCTTCGATGGGATGTGGTCTCCCCGCGTGAAATGGATAAGAAGCACCTGTGACTCTGTACCTGGTCCTTTAATGCCACGATTCTCTGGGGCTGTCTGTTTTGATCTTGGACCCGAGTAGTTCCATTTGGATTACTCAGGACAGATGAGGCAGCTCCCTGGCTACAGGACTTGGTACCCGTCACTTTATGGGAAGGAGCCCTGTAGTCAGAGGGGTAACTCTGGGTGGGCTTTTCCCGGATGTGCAGTTCTGCACTGTGCTGAGTTTGATCAATTTTCACAGGAGAGGAGAGGGGCTTTTGGGGACAGGTGCTTTGAATTTTGTATCCGCACCCTTGTTTCTTCCCAAAGAACTTGCCAGTTTCTGCAATGTATTTCTGAGCTTTGGTGGATCCTGAAAAGGCAACTGCCTCTATGGGTCATTTAACTGTGGGATTTCTCAAAAAGAGACAATATGTGCTTGATAAAATGCCATGAACTATTCACAATGCTGGGCATTTGACCCTCATGGATTTCCTCAAATTTCTTGCTCAGATGTACTTCCAGAGCTTTTGCAATTTCTTTCCGATTTTGGCTCACTTTTGAGGCTCTTGAATTATTTTCTGAAAGACTCACCATTTCTAGGTCTTTCTTAGAGTTGGATACTAGATTATTATCTGAAAATGTCTTTGATTCACTTGAGAGGGAATCATTTGCACCTTCCTCTGGACTCTGTCCCTGATCTTTCCCCACAGGCTTCCCTAGCAGAGACTTTTCTGAGCTCTTCCCATGGGAGCTTCCTGGGCAGCTAAATCCCCAAGCACCTAGCACTTTGCTGCTCTGACTCTTAAACAAAGAGATACAGGTGAGTCCATAACTGCTCTTTGACTCAGATGTCTTGGTAGTTTCTTTCTGAAGATTCATCTGTGATAGAGACTCTCGGACCCTGCGGGGCAGGTTTCCCTGGTGTTGGAGGAACCTTTTCTGAAAGTGGGCCCTAGTTTCTGCTCGATATCACTGATCAGGGGGAAATCTTTAGGAAGGATGGAACTTCGAACCTGAACCTTGGAGGACTGGCTGACTGACACAAGGCTGGGAGCTGGAGGACAAAAGTCTGAGAACTTTGGACCACAGAGGGTAAACCCCACACACTTTCCTGTTCTTTCTTCAACACGTTCCATTCAAGGTGGTCAATTTCAGATGGCAAAAGAGACTGTACAACATACTGGGGTCTAATAAATCATGCTCCATAGATCATAATCTGGGGTTCAGAGGAAGGGGGCAGGATTTGATCTGGGCATTGAAAGTGGCCCTTCGACTGAACCTGAGTGAGATGTTTGGACTCAAATTGTGGCAGAGTTTGGGACATGGGGTGAGGTGGGATCTCAGGCATGGGCTGAGGTTGGGGATGGGGAATGACTGGGGCTTCTTTGGCTATGGAAGCCTTGGAGATTCTGTTGAGCACAAAGGTTGAGGAGCTGTCACCTGAGACAGGGGCAGTAGGGTGTTCGGATTCCCTGTGCAGAGATGAGGTAGATTTTTTCCGTAAGGGATCCTCATCAGTCTTAAGATATGGGGACTGCTCAGGCACAGGCAGCTGTTCTGGTTTGCCTTTGCTTAAAGGAGGGGAGGATGCTGAGTCCTGCTGAGCAGCAATGGGCTCTGACATTTTCCCTGAAGAGCTTAATTGGAAGTCTGGGCTAAGCCATTTTGAGAAAGAGCCTGTTGTCTTCTCCTTCCCTTTCTGTATCAGGGCATTGCCTCTCTGTTGGCTTTGTCTCCCTTCAGGGCTCAGAAAGGAAAGATTATGTGACCCTGCCATTTTGGCTGTAGTGGCCTTCTCAAAAGTGGCCTCTGAAGAATGGCAAGTAAGAAGCTCCTGCTTGACTTCACTTTGTGACAAGTTGGAGGAAAGTGAGCCCTTGGCAGGAGGTAAGGGCACTTGTGAAATTTTGACACTTGACGGGTCAAGATCTCTTACTGCTGGGACAGAAGTGGACAACCCTGCAGGGCCATCCACCTGAGAAAAAAGTGACTCCTGGCTGGAGACCAGAATCATCATCTCTCTGAGTGTGACGTGGAGTGATTCTAGAGAAAGGGGATGGTGAGGACGGGAAACGGTCTGCTGAGAATTTGGAATCTAAGGGTGGCACAGGCTCTGGGGGCTCAGCGTTACTCAATGGTGAGGGTGAAAGTGAATCAGGGGAGGGTGTCGTCAGACTAGGTGGCAGGTTGGAGGCCAGAGGTGGAGAAGGCTCAGACAGAGGGCCTTCAGTTAGGTCTGCTGGAGGGCTTGATGACAGTGTGGAGGGCTGAAAGATGGATGACTCAGTCATAGAAGTTGTGGAAACCAGTAGGGACACAGATGGAGCAGCCTCCTCCATGTACGCCTGGTCCAGCAGGCGATTGACCTCAGCTGCCGATCTGTTACTCACCTCACAGAGGGGGTCTGGGCACAACAGCTGACGAAAGCGGATGGAATCATGATGCTGGCCCAGGGGGCTGCAGGAGACAGAAAATACAGAGCTGCAGCCAGGACCAGAGCAGGCAAAGGAGGGCCTGCTGGACTAGGGGCTGGGCCACCTGAGCCTGCTACCCTGTCACAGGGCCCCACACCATGACTTCACAATACACCCTCTGGCACCTCCCCTCTGCCTTCATGCACAGTCCCATTCCTGTGGCTTTCCCCTCCCATGACAGCTGTAGATAGCACTGAATCCCAGGAGTGCATAGCAAATGCTAAAAAGGTGACCAGGAAGGAAGGGGAGAGATTAATCACCTTTTCAGAATGGAAATCAGCCTCCTTTCCTCTTCTGCCGTTCTCCATCCAATTCTTCGACCTGGGAAATCAGGACAGTGGGTTATAAGAAATAAAGGTAGAAGTGTTTTGATCAGACAGGAGTCCCTTTGGAAAGAAGGAAAGAAGGCAGGCAGTCAGGCGGGCAGGAATGAAACTTTAAAAGCCTCATGAATAAGTAGTTAGGGTCAAGTGATCAATGATAATATTGTCAAGGTTCACGTGTATCTGGTTTCACTTCTAAAGTCCTTTGCAGACATTATCTCATATGATATTCTATGTTACTCCTCGAACCACGGAGTTCAGTGGTTAGCTCAAAGATGAATTTGAGCACCCATGAACTGAGAATACTTACATAAATCAGGAGGCAGAATTTTTGATACCAAACCCACCACTGGTCCTCTCCTCTCTCATGGTGACCTATTGACAGCCCAGGTCCAACATGGCTCCATGACAAGGCATGGCCAGACCAGGGACTCAGTGAAGTGTCTCAGATCTGACTGCCTTCCCATGAGTCTCTCTCATGGGCTATGTTTCGCAGAAGGATCATATCTAGCAACTGACATCCTCAGAGGCCATGGACCTGGGACCTCATGGAAGGACAGGAAGGGTTACTTGGAGGATCTCAGGTCAAATACAAAAGAAACTTACCTCGAGACGTTTCACCTTTCCTTCTCCTCTTCACTCTGCCCTGACTCTGAGATAAAAAGCAAGAAAAAAGTGAGGGACCAGGACTTACTCACTCATTCACATCACTCCTCTCTCTAAAAGATCAGTTATTCATTATCCAAGAGTAATATGGCTCTTAATGATAATTAACAATAAATCTTTCCTTTTATTAATTTTGAAATGTAATATTTTTTTCTATTATTCCTTCTTTAGAAACTCAAGAAAATGCTTAATCTTAGAAATACACACTTGACATTATCACTTGGAAGTCCTCTGCTCAAAGAGGACATAGAACTTGAAGCCAATGGTCACCTCTGTTCTCCCTCAGAAGACCCTGTTTTCTGGGACAGAGCACAGGGCCCACCCTCTGCTCAGAGTCTTTCAAGGCTCAGCATTGCTCTATTGATTAGCCCAACATGAAAGAAGTCTTGGTCAAGTGATGCCTAACATGGAACATGACCCATGATCAACTATCAGGAGAGACTGTTCCCTTCTAAGAACCCACCCCCTCCAGTTAAGGCAACACAGGACCACAAGATCACTGTGATTGGGATTTTGTCCTGAAATCTTTGACCACACCAGACAGTCTCTGCACTTCAGATGGGAAACTTAGTCCTCATTTAGTCCCCAGTTCTGCCTAGCCTTCTCCTCAGAAATATATTCCCTCTTCTTCCCAGACTTTCTATTTCAAGAGCACCCCCTGAGCCAACCAAACTCATTTAAAAATGTAAAAATAGGCATGGAAAACAAAACCAACTACAGCATGTAATATCTTGGTGGTTCATCCATGATATCTTACCTTTTGGGTATGTTGACTTCTTCCAAGGGTTGATAAGAGTGATGCCAACACCAGATAGCACACATACAAAAGGAGCAACCCCAACACACTCAGAAAAGTGAGTTTGGGGTCAACAGCTAAGAATGCTGAGCCCAAGCTCAGGCCTGGCTCAGTATAGCTCTTTAGATATGAGAGAATATTCTCCATTGTCTGAATCACAGGGATGCCTAAGGCAATTGAGCTCTGGGTTCAAGATTTGACTATAGTTCCAGGCCTGCATCACAGAGCATGGAAGAGTCACAAAGGGTTTCTGAAGCTGAGGGTGGGGACCCCAGAGAAGGGTGTGTCCACAGCCCGTCCTCCACCCACCAGCCTAGCAGACCCCTCCCCCTTCCTGTATCCCTTTTCCCAACTCCACCCTCTCTTCATATCATATGTTGACCTTTTCTTACTAACATTTTCTGTTTGTTCCAGTTGTATCCCAGATGTTACCTGGGTCATCCTTTACTATTTAAACATCATGACTTGAGCCCCACCAATTCCACTGTCTTGAAAGTCTGAAAAACTGCCTGGAATTTGTACTAGTACTCAGACACTGACACTCTCAGGATCACATATGTCCCCAAATTGATTTTATGCACAAAATTTTTTCACCTTACAGTATCCCCCTTATAAAACTTGAATTTTCTTTCACTTACTCAGTTTTGTCCATGTTAAATTATATGTTTTTATTTTTGTTTTTGCTATAGTCAGTCTTTACTGTCTTCAGAGGGTCAAATGAAATAATTAAAACTAATCATTATTTAACCTTCACAGAACCAAAATTTAAATAAAATAATTATGTAGAATTAAAATTTCAAACTTTCTTGAGGGTGAGTTTATAGTAGTAATTTTCTTTTCTTTTTTAGGAGGATTTTTGCTGCAGGGTGCATGTACTCTACAGAGAGACAGAGAGACAGAATGGACCTTCTCTTCCCTTCTCTCGGGATTTTGGGTACCCATGCCAATGTGCCCAGGGTGAGTTTAAAGTCATTAGGTACAGGACTCTAACCATGGTTGACTACATGGGATCCCAGCAACATAGCCATTATGCCAACTACTGGTCCCTATAGCAGTAATTTTTCTGAAGTTACTGAAACTTAATCTGTTGAAAGACTTTTGGGGCCTTCATGTGGCATAGTATTTAAGGCAGTTGGATCCCAGATGACCTACTGCATTGCTGTAGTCATGGATGAAATCTTTAAAAACACACCGAGTACATGTGTGCATGTCCAAATCCAAGACAAGAGAGAAAGATGGAGGAGAATTTATCGTGGTGTGACCATTCCCCATGGGTGTCACTTTCTCACTTTACTTCTGTCTCTTTATTTTTCTCTTCTCTCCATAGAGTGTACACATTCTCCAGCCAAATTTAAAAAGGAAA